>KZ308376.1:500690-521461 GCA_000376725.2 Ladona fulva
ACCCTGGGCTCCCGATAGCCAAGTGGGCAACGCGTTCGACTTCAGTGAAAGCGGTCCCGAATTCGATTCCCGGTGGGGGCCTACGTGCGAAATGACCTAAGCTGTCGAAGCACTTTTAACAATACTACTAATGTTAGACGTTTATAACACGTTCCGTTATTTTGAGGACAATGTAATACCGATTTGCACCCAGGTGCAAGTATTTTCAGTATGAATACGTTATTGCATACATTTAATTATATTATTGAATATGTTATTGCATACATTTAATTATATTTTAAAATAACAATTACTAAATGATTTCGTATCTCCGAAGAGATACAGTAATTTTAATGATTAAATGAAGTTGATAATTTTTCAATCACTTAGGTAGTTGAATGAGGGTTAGTTGCATCTATGCTGAAAATGCCGAGTTTGCACCCTTAAAGTAACTCCTTAGCTGTTTTGATTCATAATGCTCAACGTTTTTTTCGGAAAATTCAACATCTGTCGCCTTTCACTCTCTCAAGGTCTTAACTTGCCGCTCGTCTGACAACACAAATAACTGCCTCCTTAAGGATCCTTGGTAATTCTCAAAAATCCTTAGTAGATTAATGTTTCCACCTTTGAAATTTGACGGCCACTCTTCCCTAAATCATTCCCGGTCCTTGAAGAGTTTACTTAGCTTCGATTGAGGATCTCCTCATAACATTCTTAGGATGCACACAAAGTTACACGCTTCGGACCCGATTGACATCGCCCCATGCATTGACGTCATCGACCGCTCGTCAACTGTCATCTGTATTTGCCCCTCATCTCCAGGAAAGGAAATCCTCCGTGATCTCCGCATTCCTAACTACCCTTGACTATAACCCCTTCACTGCTCAATCTTGCTCCTATTTCAACGGCCAGAACTCAAATTATTTACATTTGAATCTCCCGCCTTCCCGCTGCTACGACAGTACGGTTTTTGGAGTCGCTCTCTTCATTCAACCTTTAACACTTTTAGTGCGGCGGGCCGATATATCGGCTCTAGAAAAAAAATTTGTTCAACTTTATGACATTTAAATAAAAACATTTGTATTTCAGAAAACGTAAAAATATTTTTATTATTATTAACCAATTTAAGCTCATCAATTAAAACGCATATAGATATGTAAACAAATAGCTTTATATTGTTTTTTTCCCTAATTGCTACATTTTATTAAAAAAACCCTATGCATTTCTTGCCAGTACCCCAGGAAGAAGGATAGCACTAAGAGGGTTAAATGTCGTCAAATACACGGTTATTGACTGAAATAAAATTGATAAATACTTCAATACATTAGCAACCTATATTTTTGTAATCTGAGTATATAAGGCTAAATAATGTAGATATAGCAAACATCCATTTCATGAAGCTATAAGACTCATATCCAGCATCAACAAAAAATGAATCTCTCTTATAAGATTTGATACAGAGCCTATCATCAACTTCTTTACTTGTCCTGCTGTCAAAAAGTCTCATGGTCAATTCGAAGTTATTGTCCTCCACCTATATACCATTCCCAATGCTTAGCAATTTTTGAGTGGATCCTGAAATATATTCTGGTACACCAGCACTGCCAGTGCTAATGTTTTAGTCAGGGTTGTCCAATATATTGCCCACAGGCCAGAATACAGCTTGTCTGAGGTGTTAAATCTGCCCAAATATTTCCTTGAAATTCCTTCAATAAATTTTAATCTCCGAAGCTTGCACTCTTTGACTTAATTGGATAAATTGAAATTTTGATTTGATGGCATATTTTTTGCAAATTTGATTTGATAAAATATAAACAAGGGCCTGATTAGTAGATGAAGCTTCCCTTTCTAGGAAACATATCCTAACACCTTCAAAATCTTCTACCTGCACACTCCAAGGCTGGTTCTTTCACCCCCAGCCCCACCCCCCTTTTATGGAGGCCATTGCCTCAAGTGAAAGACAAGGTGGAAAATCTAGGATTTACCAAATACATATTTCCTGACTGTGAGATGAGTTATATTGGACAATGCAGAAGGAAGATAAAGGTGAGGGTGGTAATACATTAATGGTGCTACAGATTGGGAACTTCCCATTCTTCATTTGCGGACAACCTCCTGGAGCTCGGCCACAATAGAGCCTTTGCCAAGAGAGTTCTTCATCAGCATCCTAAAGGGAAGAAACTGGACAGTTTAGAGGTTACTGAGGTAGTTTTTGCGTCCTCTGAACTTGCTAATAATGTTTTAACTCTTCTCTCTCCTTAACCTTCCCTCATTTACGATAAAATGAAAATTTTCAGGTCCCTGATGATTAGTCATGAGAGTCAAAACCCATTTAAATAAAATTCCTATGAAAACTACAAAGTATTTTTATTTCTTTCTCTAAAATCTTGCAACTTTGATTATTGATTTGAAACATTAGAAAAAGTCCAGATGGGTTTATAAAGTGGTACAGCTTCAGAAAAGAATAACTTATTCTGGCATTAATGATATAATTTTCACTGGTTAAAAGGAAGATGGGACTATATAGTCTCAATTTTGCCAAATAAAGTCCCATGTATGTATGCAATTTTATGCAAAGAATAACTTATTCTGGCATTAATGATATAATTTTATGCAAGAGGTATGGATTACAATCCCTATATTAAAGATGCAAAGTGATGCCTTTGTATGTAATGTGTTCAGTGGTTTTTATGACTCTTGTACAATAATTGGTCTTTTAGGATATGCAACTGGAAAAACATCCTTTCTGTCATGAAAAAACATATAAATGTCACCCATTCCAACATCACATTAACCCATTAACATCACCGAATAATTTGATCGGTTAATGAACTATCAAATTACGTAGTTTTTTAACGAGACATTGTATTCCTTAAAGAGGAATGTGTATAAAACTTATAATACTGAAGATCCAAATAATCACTTTGTTATTTTTTTGGTATTGTATGTATGTTTGTATTTTAACTATTTCATATGATATAATTTTAGAATGTTGCTTTTCCTTCTTTTTACCTTTGAATTTATAACCTCTAATTTTATGTTGTATTGCTCCTTTATTATAGCGCATGTAATTGGGGATACCTAACTAAATAAATTGCACTTTGCACTAAATGAATGCTAATAATATATACATTGAATTTCCAAAAACACGTTTTGGGAGTATTCGTTTTCGTGGATTATTTTCTCTATGGAACATATGAGACGAGTTTACGTTCTGAATAAAGCAATCTTCGTTTCTCTTTCGTGCTCTAGTCCGTGTCGGTTTCAGGCTGAAACATCCGCTGGGAATCATTTCAAATCTACTAGGAACAGCATTTTGTATGTACTTTATATTTCAAATATTCATTACCGTCATTTTGCCCAGCCCTGAACATCGCTGACTTGATTAATCACTCCCACGTAATTAAACTTACTAGCTACACACTTATGCCTGTTATCCACTATTAATGTACGGCGCATGTCATCTTACAAAATTCGGTTATTAAATTCAAAAGGGGCGCTTGACCTTTGAAATCACAGCTATAAAATTTCTGGAGGTCGGAGTTTGGTTTAATAAACCCGAATGAACCACAAAAAACTGGAGTCTCCGAGCGAAAGCCGGTGACAGCACTATTCATATATTCGTCAAAATACTCAGCGAATGCCGCTTTAGATGACGAATAGGTTCATTCAGTTTTAAGTCACCGCTCACTAGTGGCAGATCAAGATATTTGCTAAAGGGATGCGGTTATGACAAATTTCTTAAGTACTCATTGTACTGTAAGTTAGTTCTTTCATTCTTAACCGCAAAGCGTGAAAAACATCATTCTTTCGTGATTAATAAATCAGATGAATGGCAAACATAGGTAAGCCGCGCAGTCAGTTTCTATGCAACTGCTCAGATGTCTGTCAAAGCGCAGGTCTTGAAAGTTTTCTAGTGAGAAGGCAATCGCCCCTCCCCTCTCTGGGTCTGCAGAAGCTGCTGTCTTGACCTTGCCTCTTTCCCTTACCTCTTTTCCAAGCCCCTTCCCCATTCATCCCTTCAATTCGTTCATCCTCTGTGAAACCATCTACTTACAAGTGCGGAATTCACTCGGGAAAAAGGACGATCACATTCGCAAAGAGTATAATTCTAAACACCTGGTATTTCGTATTCCTTTGCACAATATGGAAACTAAAATATTCCCCACCTTTCCAAATGTACTCCTTATCGATAAATTGCACAATATGAGAAGTGCATAATGCTTCAACAATGTGCGAAAGAAACGTGAAATTCAAAGTCGCTTTTACCTCTTCAGCCGAATTCTATTCTATTAGTTCCTTAAGTGTGAAGGATCTTTCAAATCCTTTAAAAAATTCACAAATTTAGAACTTCCATCGGTAATTGTTCCTTTCATTATGATAAGAATTTCTTTCCTCATAATCCGTTACGGACGATTTTGGTCTGACGAATCATCATAAGGGGCCTCCGGATAGCCATGTGGGTAACCCGTTGGACTTCGGTGAAAGCGAAGGTTCCCGCCGGGAGCTCAAGTGTGAAATTACCGTAGCTGTCGAAGCACTATTAACAATTAATACGAATCATCATAACCAAACTCAATTTTTTTAAATGCTGCAATGCCACGAAAGATTTTGACTCTGCCTCTCGAACGTTCAAGCTTAATGGCAGCCACTACCAACAGTTTGGGAGATTTTCGTAAAGTAAACTGGGATATGATCAATTTATTAACACGATCAACTGTTTCAGTACTGAGATATTGCCATTCTACTTACGAACTCCTTGGTCAGAAACGTTTCCAATACTAAGCAGTGGCATGAGGGAGGTCGCAGTCCGGCAGTCAAATGAATGGTCATTTGCAGAGGTTTTCTGAAGGTGGAAAATCACGCGATGAAAATGAGGCTTTATGGGAGGGCAAAAGCATTCCTGCCGAAAAAAGCATAAATACTTCGGAACGAAAGGAATTAAACTATAGCGTGAAACGAGGGGTACTCAAAAAGTTCCTAAAAATAATGTATTACGCCGTATGGGTTAATTTCAAACATCATCCCAGTGTATGGAAGAAAAAGGTAAAACGAGTGATTTTGCCGCTGAGTATTGTCGTAAGTCCCTGACAATGAAGATATTCTTAAAATTACGCCAGACAATGATAATTATGTTATGAAAAATGTTGCGTCTTTGTGAAAATTTTTTAATGTCTTAGGTGAAATACAAGATATAATTGATGATATAAAAGGATGGAATAATTGGAAATATGTTTGCTTAGTACCTCCAATGGGGAATAACGGCATTGAGAACCACAGCGAACTCTAATTCGATTCATAGATTTGCCAAGTTAAATTCTCAGCCCTCAAATGCCCGTTGGTACGCTGAAGGTCGGAATAAGTCATTACTACGAAGTGACACTCACCCCGAAGAAGAAATGGAACTGGAGTGCCCATCGCCATTTGATCAGAGCCTTTAAGGATAGACGTTACCCAAAACCTCCCCACCTTCCCCAACCATTCCCTGCCCCTCTTCAGGCATGTTCTTCACCTAGACTGCGGGTATATAAACCCTGAGAAATCGGTTCTCGACGCAGTTTTTGCCCAACGTCCACGACGGGAGCATCGACCAGTGCAAGAACTTCGGCAGTTGAAGTCGCTCGAGACAACTGCGCGCTCTCTCCGGATTGCTGCTTCTAGAC
This sequence comes from Ladona fulva, assembly GCA_000376725.2. Classification (NCBI taxonomy): domain Eukaryota; kingdom Metazoa; phylum Arthropoda; class Insecta; order Odonata; family Libellulidae; genus Ladona; species Ladona fulva. The sequence continues at coordinate 506,333 of KZ308376.1, forward strand.
TTGAAATCCTCTAAAACTACATCGCAGCGATGCCGATGATCGCCGCAATTCCGTCTTGTCACCGCAGTATTCTTCGGTCATAGAAAGACACCTGAACGACGTTAAGAAGCCTTCGGAAGACTGCTGCCTCGACGGAGCGCCCTGAGCTGAAAGAACCTCCAGGTGAAGAAGATCGGGAAGATTAAGTGTTGTGTGTTTGTGTAGTGAGCAATGGTCATTTTAGTGAATGTAGTGAATTAGTGAGTGACTTCAAGAGGAGGTTCAGTTCGCCGATGGAAAGCTGAGTCCGGCCGCCGCTGGAGGAAACCCACTGCTCAAGGTAAGGAATCGACGTCTTTCAGGCGAAAGGTGGTAGAGGGTAGGGTTCTTTAGACAAGGGCCCAGCCAACGGGCATTAAAAAACAGGTCTGCATTAATTTGGGGGGAGTGGGGAAATTAAGTGAAGTAGGGCCCACTTGGTGGGCGATAGTGATGCCTGAATTAAAGTGATTGGGGGGTGGGGAAATTAAAGTGATAGGCACTACACACACTGATACAGACCGGCTTTTTAGCCATTAGAGAATAAAACTTAATTTGTCTTCTAAAAGTCTTCCTCTTCTATCTTTTCCGTGGCTATGGTTTTCATGCCATAGCCACACCATGGTTTCATAGGGCTGGTTAATTGCAACTGATGACGCGATCGCCCCCGAAATATCAAATACCAGTTGCAGTTTTCTGGCGATACCCCTCCATTCAAAAGGGGAAACGAACTGAGCACGATACGCCATTGCGTGGTTTGGAAACTCGTGCAAACTACTTTTCCTTTGGCCTAATATTTTAAATTTAACCTTTAATTTATTCAGAAATATTGTCTGCTAGGTGTTTTAACTTATTAAACTCTTGAATAAATTAAGATTCGAAACTTAAGTTAACTTCCTTGAAACTAGTTCTCTCGCATAAAATTTTATAATTCATGATATAATTGAAATGGTATATATTTATAAGAATTTTTTTTCCAGTAAACAGTGCGTGCCTCTAAGCCATTCTTCTGGGAGACCTCTAGAGAGCCAAGTCCAGCGGATTCCACAGAAGGATCCCATGCAGTATCCTTTTCATTCTCCAGTTGACCTTCAAGAACAACTATGAGAAACCTCGGCGGGTGAGTATCAGAATGTTTGAGAAAATATCCGCACAACTTCGCTTAGAGTTAATTAAGTTTCCTCTGAAGGACTTTTAATTCATCTCCCAATTATTCATTAATTCGTCAACTATCCTTCAAAATTACTACGCCGGTAATAAGTCACCGAGGTATTACGAGAAACAAGCTTTCGCAAAGCGAAGTGGGTAGTGCGTTCCCCTTTCGGTCCTAGGTTAGATTCTCGGTGTGATACGTGCAATATCACGTAAGCCGTCGTGGCACTTCGAGAATATCACTAATCTTAGAAGAAATCCTATTTTCCGCATTTAGAGCATTCCTGGAATGCTTCTCTAAGACATCCGTTAACTGAAACTAACTTTTAACTATAGTTTTACTTTGATTTCTTTGAGCACTTTCCTCGAGTAAATGATATATCTTTGATCCGGTGATTCCGATCCATTCGGATTTTAATTCTCAATTGTCTAGATTTTTCTCGTGTTAGAAATAGTCATTAGAAATCAAATGTCAGTAGACGATGTAATTCCTTTGGAGAATGGTGCATTTAAAACTAGTTTCGTTATGCAACTAATTTCAACGCCGTATGATGCAAACATTTTGTTATTTTATCACAACCGGAGCGAACGTGTTTTTTTGCACTCCTTAATGGAGTGCTGACTTCTAAATCTTAATTCTCAACGGTCCCTTTTCTTATAGTGTACGTTTATTAGAGCCGAGGAACCCCCGAAAGACCGGCTGAGGCAAGTGAATGTTTCAACACAAGGCATTACGCTCCCACTTTTCGCGGGATTTCCGTTTCATTAATTAAAAATTCGTACAAAACCGTAACAAAATTCGTATAAATTTTTATTGTCATGGAAACTTTGGGTCAAGAGTAAATAAATTTAATTTTCATTTGATAGGAATAACAAGTGTGAAAAATAGCAACATGACTCTGCCCGGAAAGTGGGAGACCTGGGTTCGTCTCCNTGTTTAGTTCTTCATTGTAGCGTATTCTGTACTCGCCTTTTTCTATAATCGGTCCATATATCTTTCTCAATATTTTCCTTTCAAAGATTCTCAGAGCATTCTCATCTTTTGAGGTTAAGGTCCATGTTTCTGCTCCATACGCCACTACTGGCCGTATCAATGTTTTATAAATTTGCCTTTTAGAAGTCCTTGATATTAATCTACTTTTGAGAAGGTGTAGGTTTGCGTAAAAAGCTTTTTTCCCTGCCTGTATTCGATCCATTACACAGCTACTGATTTTATTTTCATTATCTATTAAATTCCCAAGGTATCTAAAGTTAGATCCTCCCTGAAAAGTTTTATCTTCCACAACTAGATCCTCCGGTTTTCTCCTAGACTAATGCTGACATAATCATATATTTTGTTTTTCTATCACTGCCTACTTCTACCACTATCTGTTCTGCTTCTAATTTCCCATATACTTCTATTAGTCTTCTTCTAGTTTCTTTTTCGTTCTTGCTATTATAACTATATCATCTGCATAGGCACAGATCTGACTGGACTTATTATATATTGTACCTCGTTGGTCGACTGTTGTTGCTGCCTTANGTACAAAACCGTAACAAAATTCGTATAAATTTTTATTGTCATGGAAACTTTGGGTCAAGAGTAAATAAATTTAATTTTCATTTGATAGGAATAACAAGTGTGAAAAATAGCAACATGACTCTGCCCGGAAAGTGGGAGACCTGGGTTCGTCTCCCAGTCATGTCGCTATTTTTCACACTTGTTATTCCTGTGGGATTAGTTGCATGACTTCATCATGCAAAAAAAATCACCTTTCCGTAAATCTTGTAATTTTGATTAGATTGAGTCGTTTTTGGGAAATAATGTCAGTCGGCAGTTCGTTACGGGAAATTAAAAAAGAACAGGCACTTTCTCGTCTAACCTGTGATAACATACCAACCGGATACAAACTAAACTTTCCTGCTATATATGATTGAACGAAGGATGAAATTTGCGAAGATTTAGTGAAACTTGTTTTATCACTAGTTTAGTTTTTATTAGACTCTAAAATTGGGTATCCAAAATAAAAATTCGACAGCAGTAGTCCTTTCCATTGAACATTTTTACTAAGAAGAACTATAAATTACCTTGATGTCGCCCTTCCACTACCTCAGTGCAGTTTCTCGCGGATTAAAATTTCTCTATCGCCGTTTTAACTGAACTTCATGATAAACTGCATTGCTCACGAAGCATCAGTTCAGGTAACATTAAAAGATAGACACCTAAAGCAACCTAAATAGCGTTAAACGTATCTATTTGATTTTATATGGAGACTTTCATTAGTACTTTAATCTGAGGAAGGAATATCATTCATTGGTTATTTTAAAAGGCATGGTCTTTTCAGTAACAATCGGATTTCTGCGTTTCTAAATTTAAATGCAATGACAATGACATCTTGTAACAAAAAATCTTTCTCTGTAACAAAGCTCTCCAGGATGATTTATCGCTAATCACGTAACGACGGCGACACTGCTACACTAAAACTGTAAATTTGTTGAAACCTTTAAGGTAAAAGATGGTTTGGTTTGCAGAAAGACTAATTTCTCCGAATTTTTTTTATCATGAATTTACTTCTATTGATGTCTAATTTAAACGCTTACACAATTTCTGATTCTGGAAGATTGGTATGGAACAGACTTTTTTAAAGACCTTAAGGTGTATATAACACGTTTTCACAATTGTCAGATAGGTCGGTGCACCTGAAACTCCAATCTTTCGTTGACAAGAACGAAAACGTCCTCTAATTTAAACGTTAACATATCAAATGTAATATTTTGCGAAATGGTTCTGTCCCTCATATAGCAGCCAAACTGTGTAGTTAAAATGTTCGTTGTCTCCGATATATTTTCGGTAAGAAAGGAAGTTGCGATGGTGGGATGCATTGTAACAAGAGTAAACAAGGGGAGGAGTTTCGGATCACAGAAATCTAATACAGACCGTGGATTCTACTTTCAGAAGGATACAAGAATCTGTACCAAAGACCGATCGCAAACTTAGGGACACTTTTTGGACTGATAATAAAAAGATCATTTTACTTCTGAAAATTCTTGGGCCTATACTTATCCGTATCTCTTTCCTTAAGGCAGTAATGAGAGGTTTTAAAACACATTTTTATAGAAAAGCTGCAGCAAGTATAAATGAGGCCAAATTACTTACTATAACGATTAAAACTTCAATGTAGTAGAGCACGCAATTTACGATGCGAATGGTAAACAGCTTTCCAAAAGAAAAAAAGCAATAGGGGATTTGGTTTAATAACTTCACAACGTTGCTATGGTTATCCCTTCCCCCTTACCACGTTTCAACTTTCATGATATTAATTTAATCGGATTGGACCTACTAATCATTTCTTCAGGTGTCCACCCCATTCTTCTTTCAGAGATTTTGGAACAGTGGCTAGGCTTACAATGGCTAGGATGTATCTCTCACTATTCCTGGGGTTTCCCGTTGGGGCTCATACGATATGAAATGGCAAAGTCTGAGTTATTTGTGGTTTTGGCTAAGAATTCGAATCCTATATATGTAGCAATATAATACATGCTGTAGAGCCGACCTGACATTTATTTATAATGTTGACGGAAAAGGTAAAGAATGTTTGGAGGGTAGGGAGATAAAATTTGATTGCGAAAAAGGAAGTTATTTGTTAAAACAATGGGAGAAATTGATATCCTACAAGGAAAATTCCGCGATCTTCATGGTTATTTGCGTGTATGGCGTTGTTGCCTAACTCCGATTTTCAGTTGCTAATTTTGCGTTAAAAATGCCTACTATCGGGTTTTTAATTATGTTCCCCTGGAATTTATTGCGAGCTTAGTGCTCAACGCATATGAACAATTTTTGCACCAAAGTAAAGGTAATTCTATATGCTATTCCTGGGATATTTTTTCTTGATAGCAACAAAGAACTAAATTTATCTGAAGAACTATTTAAACAAAGGTTCCAAAAAAACGGCACTTCTTACGAATCTGTTTTCTCGTATAAAAATCAATTGCAAGGAAACGGCACAACTTACGGCAACTCAATTTCATCCAGAGATGAAACTTTTCGTCGTTGACGGGTAGTCCTATCGACAGACTCTCCTTCGACCAACTGCCCTTGAACCCATAAAAGTACAAGGTATGGTTCCTTGACAGTAGGCAACCGGACCAACTACCGGCGGTTGCTGGTGTTATAATCTGAAGGATATATCTACTTAACCCTTTCGCTGTCTCCTTTGTATTAGGTGCAGCTTTAGGACTGTGAACGTCAAATTGACTTTAGTCTATTGTCGCAGCGAAAGGGTTAAGTAAACAAAATATCAATTGAATAGACCGTGACTTTACAAAAAATATGCCAAAACATACTTCACATCAAGATTCATCTATTTTCTCAATACCTCTTTAATGTATTTGAGATAACTTAAGCATCTATGCTGTTGGAGTGATGAATATGGTGTTTTAATTTGTTATGAAAAAAGATGTAGAATGAGATTTATGTAAATTTCGAGCCAAAGCACTGGCATTACACTTCAAAACTAGTTTGACATCCACGCATATGTAAAATATTTCACTCGAAACGATGAAAATATTTTCCATACCTCCTCATACAATCCTTTTCTGAATATAGTTTAAAAATTAGGATTTGACCCAATGACAGCGTCTAAAGCAAATATCAGTCTCCTATGATGCGTGGGTCAACAAGTGACCCTTTTGATAATTTCAAGCGAGATGATTGTCATTTTGATAATGACATGATGAAGTGATTAAATTTAAATCGTACAGCACAGGTAGAACCACAAGAGATTACCCATCTCCAGTCGCTGAGTGATGTAATAATTTGGAGAAATGTTTATTTCAATACTTATTTGTAGTTTGTGTTGAACCAAGAACTATTCTTAGGGGTATTATGTCTTGTTTACCATGATGACCAATAACTTACTATGCTATGGAGTAGTCTCTGAGAATGCTGAGTTGTTTATTTAGGCTCTTTCCTAGCTTCAGTTGGTAGCAATATACATTCACCCATTCCACCCTGTTCTGAGCATATGTTACTTTTAACTCCTGCTCCTTCAAGATATGTCAACCCCAAACATTAACTTTCCCTAAAATGTAATTTGGTATACGTCCTGAAATGCTGAACATAATGCATTTTCATTTGCTTTTTCCATTATATATTTGAGTAATTTTTTGTTAAAGTTGTAAAATTGTACTTCAATGACTGAATACATGTGGATTTATTTTTTTATGCTCTGATGTAAAAAACTGTAATTCCTTCAATAAGATTCAATGCTGTCATGTGTGTCATCAGAGGGTCTATTTTTTGTCTTTTGTACTCATCAATTATTCAATGGCTACCACCAACTTTATTTTTTTTTATGCACTACATTATTTAGTGTATCATTGTTCGTCACTTCTGTAAAAGAGCCTGTGTGATGCCATGATTGAAAAATCTGACTTTCTTGCAAGTTTTTTAAGATCCAACGGGGATATGTAGACCAATGTGTATTTAGAGCACTGTGTTCAATGGATTTTCAAGGGCTTTCTCTCGCGTTAGGCTTTAGCCTTGCAGAGCAACAATCTCCTTAAACTCAGAAATATTATTCAAATGCTAGAAGAATGTGATATATCTTCACAGTGCAATTCTCTTTCTGTTGATATTTATTCAACATCCATATTGGTTATGTAGCCCTTTAAAAGAATTTATTCTGCCAAATCTAAAGGAAAATGGAGGTGTGAGGGAGATTTCAGCACAGTTATATTGAGTGTTGGGCTAAGAAAAAAATTCTCAGAATATGCCCACTTCACTCCTAATCCTTTACAGGGCATTTCTAAGAAAGCTTCAATAAAAAAGCTATACTACATTGAATGTATTCAAAGGAAGGGATTCAATTATTTACTGTTTTGTACGCTCAGTTCAGTTATTTATTGTATTGTACTTAATAATAATTTTCATAGATAATTACTGAATTTCTCAATATTATGTTTACCAACTTCAATTTGTAATAATAAAAAAGTTATACTGAAAGGGTTGCTGGCATTGCTATTGCTCCTGCATTGTGTGACAGTATAATTAATGAATTGTATTTTTAAAAAGAAAGTGAAATAAACTGCTTGAATAACTGAAAAACACATTTTCTAATTGATTGATTCATTACTTAATGTATTTGCTATTAATTTCCAATTTTCACCCAACTCCAAGATGTGCAGCTTTCATATGATTGTGATAATTCTGTAGAGAGGAGTGGCCAAGGTGGAGTGTTTCTGTGGTTAAAACCACACCACGAGACAGCCAAGCAGAGGCACTCAGAGCCAATCTGCCATCTGGGTGCAAACAATTTGCCACCTCTTAAATTAAATATTAAAATCATGCATTTCCTAATTTACAGGTAAAAATTGTTTTCTAATGCTTTGAAAATCCTGTTTTAAGACTTCATTCTCCAGCTTACATTGGTCACAAGACATCTGTAACATTTAATTTGTATATTCTGTGTCCTGACTTAGTAAATGATCCTTATGAGTTAATAGTTCACATTACTTTTGGGTATCATTATCTTAGCAGCAACAATCAACAGAAGTGTCAATAAAACATGCAAAGCTATTTGCAAATTAGAAAAAGACTCAAATCACCCTGGTTCAACCCGATCATATCACTATTAAATACATAAGTCAAAACAGATAGAGGATTAATTCTTCATACCAGAAAATCTAGATCTAATTGTATTAAGTTTGCTACACTTCTATTGCCACCTGGGTGTGGTGCACCCATAGGCTCTGCAGCCGAGGTAGAATATATCACAAGAAGATGACTTCCTTATAGAAAAGTTGAAAATTATTGTAAGTATGACAGTTGAAAAGCCAACTGTAAAGCAGCATTTGTTGAAGACACTGAAGTTACCATTTCTAAAGATGAGTTAACACAGTTGGTACTACTTTCATAAACTTAAAATGTATTGCTCTTTATTAATTATACCATGCTAACTACCAAGAACCAGCTCTGGTCAACTATTGTTTTTAAGGAAAAAGGCTATATTATATTGCACTCTTTTAGTTAAAGAGAAAGATTTACTGGGAATATTACATCAGTTACACATTTCTCTTCTGATAATTTTACTGTACTCAAAAGTGATTTGTGTCCTTATGAAACGTTTCAGTCAGTGGCTCAAATTTCATGTGCACTGACAACTATTTCATTCAGCATGGACAGCATTTGAAAGGCTTTCTAAGGGTGGGCTCTGCTCCTCACACCACCTTGATTAGGCAGGTGATATTTAAACCCCATTGTGCCAAGTGTCTGTTATGTTCATGATTGTTCATACACTCAATCTCAATGGCAGGAGTTTAAGCTAAAATAAAGAGATGGAAAAACTTGGAATATGTGGCTGGAATGTATCATATCTTACACAGCTGAAGAATTTTCTCAAAGTTCATTGAATGACTTTAACCCCTATACATTTCTGCAAACCACTTTCGGAAAATCTCATTTCAGTCTCATCAAATCCAATATCATTTTGCATGTTTTGAAATTTGTGCATTAATGACAACATTTGTCAATGGGACTGTTCTACTCACTGATAGAATATAAAAAAACCCTCTGAATTCCTTAACTTTTGAAGTAAACCATTTCTGACTGTGATTTCAAGTACTTCAAAGATAAAAGTAGCAGCACTGTTGTTTGTCAAACTCCTAACTCAACCTCATTGGTATACTCAATATATAATATTGAATTCTTGAAACCTTGAATTGAATGACTTGATGAATTCAAGGGGTTGATGACAAAGAAATTACAACTCATTGTTACTGAGTAGACAACTTATTTCCATTAAAACAACATACGAAGGTAATGCTATAATAATATTGATAAAGATTATTATTCTCATTACATTCAGCATTAAACTGATGGGGTAACAAAAGATGAGAACCTCTTTTTTTCCTCTACCACAATGGAATCAAATCTTCAGTGCACCAAGGAAATTAATCTTTTACACCTATCTCAATGCTACTAAAACATTCTATAACACCTTTATTTTGTCTTAAAAAAGTTTAAAAGATAAAGGTTTCCTTGTTGTTATACTTTTACAAATAATAAAACTGCGAATTGTAACTGTAATATCACCATATAAGTTGTAATTGTGTGAATATAGTATCTGGAAAATATTTATAAATGCAAAATAGGTGCATGAATAATGTTTCAGAATACATACCAATGCAGGTTTCTTTTAGAAATTAAATTTATCAAGAAATGGAAATGATAATGGAAAAAATTAACAAAATAGCATGGTTCTAAGCATTTAATCTGATTCTCATTGCAATGAAGGTAATCTTACTTTGGCATAAAATGTTTTATGGCTTAGAAATATTTGCATTGTCTTCAGAAACAAATTCTCTGAGATATTAAGAGAAACTGATAGACAAGCAAAACTAAGCTTTCCAAAATTTAAACTCAACAACATTTCAATCATTAATTAATATGAAATAAAAGTTGTAACAGAGAAAATAACTTGTAGGACAATAATGAAGAGCACATTTCTTTCTGAGAATTAGGAATAAGCTTCTGATTATATGATCCATGCTTTCATAATCGTGATGTTATTTTATTTACCTAATTTATCTTCAGAATTGTTTTACTAATATTAAATGCACNCCTCTTTAATTTTCCAATACTTGCCTTCAGCGGGAGGGTTTGTGATGACATCCTCAACCTCGACCATGTGCTTCGGCCCCAATAAATTTACCACGTGGTTAAATTTCGACCTGTCGTTCGTTATGCCGCTCAACTCGAACTGGACCTCGAGATAGGAGAACCAAAGCTCGACTCTCTCCGGCCAAAATGCTGGAGCTGAAAAGCTAATTTTGGCCACCGCCGAACCTTCACTTGACACGTCCGTCATCTTAACCTTACGAAACGCGGATCACGTCGGGGTCACCACTTGAAGGGCGGTTTTGCTTAGAGCGAGCGCACAGGTTAGAGTTATTCAATGAATAGCGGTGGCGAGGTTTAACAATACTGTTTATTGAGGCGAGGGAGAAAACAAGATGGCGATAGAGTGACACGTGGCCAAACGTTACTACACTACGATTTAAAAGAGAGGTTCTCCAGGTCGCGGCCGTCGAGGAAGTGAAAGGGGTTCCTCTGAGTGGGCTCCTGGCTTGCTGCCGAACAGTTGACGATCGTCGCCCGCGAAACATGGCGCTGGGCGCACGTCGTCTGCAATGGCCGCCACATATGCACCAGAGTGGCTGGAAGGTCATTTATTTATTTTAATAGACTATACATCACATGAATAAACAAAGAAATAATGAATAAATACCCATAGTCTGCAAAGTTCCTCAATGGAAATAAACAAATGACATTCATGTTATTCTTTGTACGTACTATAATTGTATTTTAGGTATATTTCAAACCATTGTCGAAGGTCACTGTAAATGATTCCATCCATATCTTAAAATTAACAATTTTTAAAACCATTCAAACAAATGGATTCACTTATTTCCAATACAGAATCAAGAAAGGTAAATTGAAATCAATTTGATGAGAAAAATAGTAAGAAATGGAAATGCTAACTCACAAAAGTAAGGGCTTACTTCTGAAGACTGTTTTCCTTCCTTGGAGGTGCTGTCAGGGCTGAGACCAAAATCCACTGCAGAATCTTCCTTTCTTCTTTTCTGCACAGCCAAAATAACTCATATGAGATGTTAAACAACATCCACTCACTATGTTTCACCAAGCCCCATGATTTAAACGGAGCATTAACCACATGAAGCAAATAATTACATCTTGCTACCTAATTTCAGCTTTTTATAACTTTGTTCTTCAGAAACTACTCAGGTTTCTTCCATATTTCAGCTGATAATCTCCATGGCAGACTCAATAAGTACTTTCTCAATAGTCATACAGGATTACTGTGACAGAAAAATATAAAATCTCAATCATATATTATTAATAGTGGATTAGTCATGTTTCATTCTCCCTTAAAAATTCATCCAAATTAAATAAATCTTAAAAGTTATCGCCATGATGTTTCATTCAATTCAAAATTATCTCTGGATATTTTAATTGACTCTATATAGGCATAATTCTGTACTAATTACTTCTCTCTATTACAAATGAAAAGCAATAAGTTGAGAAAAAAGACATGCTAAGATGGTTATAGTCATAATATTTCCAAGAAAAAAAAATTATGATTGTTACAATATTCTAAATAATGGAATTAACTATACATAAAGAAAAAAATGCCTTTCTCAATATGAAATGCAACAACCAATGGAATTCCCTTCCTCTATGCAAAAAAGAATCATACTTCATGTATGTATCAATAGTGTTTTCCTAAAGAATGGAGCAATACAAGATTGAATTAGAAATGCATTGTTAATTTACTGCATTTAATTATTGAATGTTGTGTGGGTACCATAAAGAAAGTATTACTCTCTAATCGAACTTGAATGTCAGAATAAACCCATTTCCTTAACATAAAAATTGAAATAATCGGTCTTCTTTAAAAGCTGACTAATAAACCTGCTCCAAATAACAAGTAATTTAAGACTACACTGAAAAACTTATTTTTAAATGCTCCAGGATCGACGAACTTGAAATCCGATGGTATTTGGTTCAAAACTATACCAAAGTAAATATTGAATGTATGTAAATTGGCTACACGAAATACAAAATCCTTGGTTTATCTTACCTAAGTAATCTAATAGCCAATTCACTAGGCACTTCGCCATTGCACCAAACACTCTAGGTCACTACCACAAAGTCTCAGGAGGAGTCAGTACCTAGTCAGATGATAAAATCTACGAGGGACGATACCTAGGTAATGTTAGCAGCTGATTCTCGTTAGTTGCGAAACTTTCCAGGACTCCGTAGCACCAGGTTTGAATGCTAGAAATTCATCGTTATTAAATGTAATGACTTCTAAATCGTTCAATTGGAGGATATAGAGTGAGCTTTTGATGATTTTGCAATATGCAATTTATTTGCATGACGAAGAGCTAATCGTTTCTTTGATAACTTTACATCAATTGAATCTTTCATGAAAAATGGCAATTTTACAGTTGACTGGAAAGAATCAATGCACTGATTACGTTACTGCTTAAAAATGGGTGTTCTATTTACTGCCTTGAAGACGTTGAACGCGTTGAACCACCCGTCTAGATCCAATCTTGAATAGTTGAGCGTGACGTTACTTAAACTCCCTTTTCGAAAAAGCTGAAGAAATTAATTGTGTTTCCTGACGGATTATCATGAAATTTTTGAAACTTACATTAGAGCATGTGTCGGTAACCTATGACATGCGGGTCACCAAGTGACCCATTCGATAATTTTGAGTGGCCCACTCGAATTCCATAATTAAGAAGTGATTGTCTACGACAATGGCAGGGACGAAAATAGAATCGCTCAACGCAAGTGGAACCGCGTGAGTAAAATGTTAACAAATAATCAGAAAAAATGGATAATCCAAACTTTCTCTTCAATTTCTTGAGACGTTCATAAATCCTTCCTAAAGAGATCTAAATAACGAACTGGAACTTCTAAGTATCTCCTCAAGCAACAAGGCATGGTCTTTTGAGAAGCAATAACAACGTTCATAAATTCATAAAGGATGTAAATAAACAATTTAGTGTCATTTGCTCACATAGTCTTTTGTCATTTTCAGTCGTTTCATTGACTAGTTAAATGTTTTCTTCGGGTGTTTTAAACGGATAATTTCGTTGTAGTCGTATTTCTGTTGCTACAAGAAAAGCTATTACGCAAGTCCTGCTTTCTTTAAAACGCGAAAATACTCATTTTGGTGAATTATACATAATAATGCACAAAAAAATCCACCCATGGATAGATAGGCGGAAGTTCATTGTATGTATGTACCACTGAGACGTCTTTATATTCATCCTAACAAATATTCATCTGATAACCGTGAATTAAAGAAATCATGACTGATTTACAGTTTGGAATGATAATAGTCTCCCATTTAGTAGCTCAGTAATTCCTTGAGATTTAGCAGGTTAAAGCTGCTAATAAATTATATATCTTCATTCCATACCATTATAATGGTACTGTAGTACCGGCCACTTGCCAATACAATTTCAGCAATTACCGTTTGGAATGATCAGTTACAAAATGGGCCACACAATTCAGATCCTCCTCCATCTTACTAATTTCTACACAAGGTTCATCTTCTGAGGACAGCCTCACTATCCTCTTCTAAATCAGAGAGCTTGTATGACTCATTTAAATTTGATAAATCTAAAACTGGAATTTTGCTTCTGATAATCATGGGGAATCTTATGAACAAACTAATAACTTATTGCAGATATAGTATGAAATTGCTTTCTGAATTGTGAGCTGTGCAGAGAATCTCAGAGAATAGCAAACTGAAAAAATTGAGAAGAGGGTACTGCAATAAATGTAGTTCTATGGGGAAAATATTCTCAAAGACAAAGGGGCAATCATTACAAGGAGTTGGGACTTCTTGATAAGGAATTGAAAAATTGTTTGAAAAATTAAAGGAAAAAAACACAGGAAAGTTTTCCTGTGGAACATTTTTTCACCATGAATAATAAGTTATTTTAGTTAGTAAAACAGGTAATTTAAGAGCTCAAGTAAATGCTTACCTCTACTAAATTTTTGTTGATAACATATTCAAAAGAATGAAGATGTGTGTAGTACAGCTAGCAATCATATTGAAGGGAAAAAGTCATTCCAAATGCAGCATTGAGAGCTTCAATTCAAACTGTCTATAATTCAGTATTAAGCAAATTTTTATTCAACAAAAGTAGTATTGGACATACTATAAAATTATGAATAGTTTTATTTTGTGTACCCACAGAGAAAATAAGCAAAATTACACGGGACATTAGTTACAGGGAAATAAAAGCAAAATTACTGATGGCATCAAGATAATAAATACCTAAAGCCACTTGCAATCCAAACCACATGGTGACTGGTATGTCATAAACACCGAGTGTTGTTATTCTACTGGTAGTAGAAGTATTGTTAAAAGTTCTTCGACAGTTGCTTTTACACACAGTGAAATGACCTTAATGAAATAAAGGCCAGAGTGAAACAAATGGCCCAATATCCATAATGTTATCAATTGGAGGAGTTGAACCAACTCTCCAGTTTTTGCACAGTTCCGTAAATTAATTTCTATTTTGAAGATGAAATCATCACCCATAGATAAAATGTATGTAACTCATTGAAATGAAAATTAATTTACTTTCTTGACTTCAATTTACTTTGTGCATCGAATGTCTTGCTAATCTATTTGCTCATTTTTAATCATCTAGTGGTCTAGTTAGTGGTGTGTAGAACCACCCCAAACATTAAATAACGATAAGAAAATATGAAGAATCGGCTCCCAGATGGCCAATTGCGCAATGCGTTCGACTCCTATGAAAGTGGTCCCGGGTTTGATTCCCGGTGGGAGCCTACGCGCGAAATGACCTCAGCTGTCAAAGCACTTTTAGCGATACTACTACAAAAAAATATGAAAAATCAAAACTGAGGAGAAGTTGCTTAGATTAAATGGGTTAGATCTGATCCACGTGGTTAATAAATTTGTCAGCTTTACAATAGTGAATGAATATCCTTGATGAACAAAGTTCTTAATTTAAACTTTTGGACCACAATACCTTAGGTAATGAAAACGATATTATTTTTAAACAATATTAATTTACATATATTCCAATATCTGGCAATTAAAGCGTAATTATCCAGAAGTAGTTTTGAATGAAAGAAATCAACTTTATTTACATTGCGCATGGTTAGTAAAATTCCAAATATTGCCCAAAGCCAATGCGACATTCCTGATTTATGCAGTTCTTAATTTTTACTTTTGGATATCAATATCAAAGCCACTGTAAACCATTAAATATTTTCAACACAATAAATTTCTATATTATACTCTAAAACCTTTTAATTATTTAACTAATATTGTGAAGTTATTTGATTTCAAAGTATCACCTTTACTTACTTAATTTGGATTCAGCTAATAATTTTTCAAT
>KZ308376.1:526208-554423 GCA_000376725.2 Ladona fulva
TGCATTTAATTATTGAATATTGTGTGGGTACCATAAAGAAAGTATTACTCTCTAATCGAACTTGAATGTCAGAATAAACCCATTTCCTTAACATAAAAATTGAAATAATCGGTCTTCTTTAAAAGCTGACTAATAAACCTGCTCCAAATAACAAGTAATTTAAGACTACACTGAAAAACTTATTTTTAAATGCTCCAGGATCAAGGAACTTGAAATCCGATGGTATTTGGTTCAAAACTATACCAAAGTAAATATTGAATGTATGTAAATTGGCTACACGAAATACAAAATCCTTGGTTTATCTTACCTAAGTAATCTAATAGCCAATTCACTAGGCACTTCGCCATTGCACCAAACGCTCTAGGTCACTACCACAAAGTCTCAGGAGTCAGTACCTAGTCAGATGATAAAATCTACGAGGGGCGATACCTAGGTAATGTTAGCAGCTGATTCTTGTTAGTTGCGAAACTTTCCAGGACTCCGTAGCACCAGGTTTGAATGCTAGAAATTCATCGTTATTAAATGTAATGACTTCTAAATCGTTCAATTGGAGGATATAGAGTGAGCTTTTGATGATTTTGCAATATGCAATTTATTTGCATGACGAAGAGCTAATCGTTTCTTTGATAACTTTACATCAATTGAATTTTTCATGAAAAATGGCAATTTTACAGTTGACTGGAAAGAATCAATGCACTGATTACGTTACTGCTTAAAAATGGGTGTTCTATTTACTGCCTTGAAGACGTTGAACGCGTTGAACCACCCGTCTAGATCCAATCTTGAATAGTTGAGCGTGACGTTACTTAAACTCCCTTTTCGAAAAAGCTGAAGAAATTAATTGTGTTTCCTGACGGATTATCATGAAATTTTTGAAACTTACATTAGAGCATGTGTCGGTAACCTATGACATGCGGGTCACCAAGTGACCCATTCGATAATTTTGAGTGGCCCACTCGAATTCCATAATTAAGAAGTGATTGTCTACGACAATGGCAGGGACGAAAATAGAATCGCTCAACGCAAGTGGAACCGCGTGAGTAAAATGTTAACAAATAATCAGAAAAAATGGATAATCCAAACTTTCTCTTCAATTTCTTGAGACGTTCATAAATCCTTCCTAAAGAGATCTAAATAACGAACTGGAACTTCTAAGTATCTCCTCAAGCGACAAGGCATGGTCTTTTGAGAAGCAATAACAACGTTCATAAATTCATAAAGGATGTAAATAAACAATTTAGTGTCATTTGCTCACATAGTCTTTTGTCATTTTCAGTCGTTTCATTGACTAGTTAAATGTTTTCTTCGGGTGTTTTAAACGGATAATTTCGTTGTAGTCGTATTTCTGTTGCTACAAGAAAAGCTATTACGCAAGTCCTGCTTTCTTTAAAACGCGAAAATACTCATTTTGGTGAATTATACATAATAATGCACAAAAAAATCCACCCATGGATAGATAGGCGGAAGTTCATTGTATGTATGTACCACTGAGACGTCTTTATATTCATCCTAACAAATATTCATCTGATAACCGTGAATTAAAGAAATCATGACTGATTTACAGTTTGGAATGATAATAGTCTCCCATTTAGTAGCTCAGTAATTCCTTGAGATTTAGCAGGTTAAAGCTGCTAATAAATTATATATCTTCATTCCATACCATTATAATGGTACTGTAGTACCGGCCACTTGCCAATACAATTTCAGCAATTACCGTTTGGAATGATCAGTTACAAAATGGGCCACACAATTCAGATCCTCCTCCATCTTACTAATTTCTACACAAGGTTCA
Organism: Ladona fulva; assembly: GCA_000376725.2. Taxonomy (NCBI): domain Eukaryota; kingdom Metazoa; phylum Arthropoda; class Insecta; order Odonata; family Libellulidae; genus Ladona; species Ladona fulva. The sequence continues at coordinate 528,001 of KZ308376.1, forward strand.
TCTTCTGAGGACAGCCTCACTATCCTCTTCTAAATCAGAGAGCTTGTATGACTCATTTAAATTTGATAAATCTAAAACTGGAATTTTGCTTCTGATAATCATGGGGAATCTTATGAACAAACTAATAACTTATTGCAGATATAGTATGAAATTGCTTTCTGAATTGTGAGCTGTGCAGAGAATCTCAGAGAATAGCAAACTGAAAAAATTGAGAAGAGGGTACTGCAATAAATGTAGTTCTATGGGGAAAATATTCTCAAAGACAAAGGGGCAATCATTACAAGGAGTTGGGACTTCTTGATAAGGAATTGAAAAATTGTTTGAAAAATTAAAGGAAAAAAACACAGGAAAGTTTTCCTGTGGAACATTTTTTCACCATGAATAATAAGTTATTTTAGTTAGTAAAACAGGTAATTTAAGAGCTCAAGTAAATGCTTACCTCTACTAAATTTTTATTGATAAAATATTCAATAGAATGAAGATGTGTGTAGTACAGCTAGCAATCGTATTGAAGGGAAAAAGTCATTCCAAATGCAGCAGTGAGGGCTTCGATTCAAACTGCCTATAATTCAGTATTAAACAAATTGTTATTCAAGTGTTATTATTCTACTGGTAGTAGAAGTATTGTTAAAAGTGCTTCGACAGTTGCTTTTACACACAGTGAAATTACCTCAATGAAATAAAGGCCAGAGTGAAGCAAATGGCCCAATATCCATAATGTTATCCAATGGAGACTGTGCAAAAACCAACTCTCCAGTTTTTGCACAGTTTCCTAAATTAATTTCTATTTTGAAGATGAAATTATCACCCATAGATAAAATGTATGTAACTCATTGAAATGAAAATTAATTTACTTTCTTGAATTAAAATTATGATTGTTACAATATTCTAAATAATGGAATTAACTATACATAAAGAACAAAAATGCCTTTCTCAATATGAAATGCAACAACCAATGGAATTCCCTTCCTCTATGCAAAAAAGAATCATACTTCATGTATGTATCAATAGTGTTTTCCTAAAGAATGGAGCAATACAAGATTGAATTAGAAATGCATTGTTAATTTACTGCATTTAATTATTGAATGTTGTGTGGGTACCATAAAGAAAGTATTACTCTCTAATCGAACTTGAATGTCAGAATAAACCCATTTCCTTAACATAAAAATTGAAATAATCGGTCTTCTTTAAAAGCTGACTAATAAACCTGCTCCAAATAACAAGTAATTTAAGACTACACTGAAAAACTTATTTTTAAATGCTCCAGGATCAAGGAACTTGAAATCCGATGGTATTTGGTTCAAAACTATACCAAAGTAAATATTGAATGTATGTAAATTGGCTACACGAAATACAAAATCCTTGGTTTATCTTACCTAAGTAATCTAATAGCCAATTCACTAGGCACTTCGCCATTGCACCAAACGCTCTAGGTCACTACCACAAAGTCTCAGGAGTCAGTACCTAGTCAGATGATAAAATCTACGAGGGGCGATACCTAGGTAATGTTAGCAGCTGATTNTTAAAATTAAATACCAAAACCATACATATCCTGATCTGCAAGTAAAAATTATTTTGCAAATCTAAGAAAATCATTGTTTTAAGACTTCATTCCTCAGCTTATATTAGTCACAAAACATCAGTAACAGTTACTTATGCATATTCTGTATGCTGACATAGTGAATGGTCATTATGAGTTAATAGTTCACATTACTTTTGCTTATAAATATCTTAGCATCAATAGTCTCTGAAAGTGTCTATAAAAATGCAAAGCTATTTGCAAAGTAGAAAAGACTCCAATAAAATCTCATTAAATTGTTTTAACTGTTTAAATTACATATCTATACCTACTAACACAGCCTGTATATAATTTTAGAGATTATGATTGGCTCTTCTTCTCCATCTTTTGGTTCAGTAATCACCAAGCGTTCCCCAAGTCTTTCCAACTTTCAGATTCACAGGAAGATCAATCTTTATTTTCCAGGGAGCTTCCATTTGAGACTTCACTATTTGTGCTACAGTTACAATGTCACGCTCTGCCACCTACAATATACCCATTACAATAGTTAAGCATGAACAAGTGTGCAAGGCAAAATTTTCTTAAACATTGACAAAACAAGGAATGCTTTTTTATAAGATAGCTGAATTTTAAAAAAATGTTGAAGATATAAGCAGAACCATCAGTTTTTTTTACATGAAAAGGAATTTGAGTACTTCCAGAATTGAATGATAATTCCTTAAAAGTAATTATCATTCAATTCTAAACATGTACCATAAATAGTTCAAATGCTGTGGTAAATCTGAATGTTATTATAAATTACAGATTTCTGCTAAATATCAGAGAAGACTCATTTTTGGCAAGACATAATAGAAGGGCTACAAAGCTCTAAAAATATGTCTTTCCTATCAAAACATTAGTGTTACCTATCAGAACATAAGTAGGAAATCAAGGCATGAGTGTTAAATAAGTTTGATCAGAGTTGAAAAAGTGTAAATATATGTTTGAAACTGAGTATTAATTTTCCATAGCGCAAAAAATCTTACTTTTAGGATGCAGGTTGTATTTATTTTTTTAAGAGTCAAAATAGATTTCATGTAGAGCAGTTCCATAACTCCTCTTTGTGAGTAGAAAGAGTATCTCCTCTTCACATTTCAAGTACACCTAAAGAGGATCTCCAGCCAAGGAGAATGTGTGAAAATTCTGGCCCACCAAGTACAGCATGACTTCAGGATTCTACATAAAAACGTTCTTCTAACAAATTGTATTTTCAACCTCTTCAGCAAACTTATAGGCAGTTGACAAAAATAATTTTTATTTAGAGCAATAGTTACTGGAAGGTAGCCTTAATAAAGCTACACTAAATCTAAAATGAACTTCAATCGTTGTCTTGTAACAAATAATGTTAGTTTAACCAATCACCTCTACATGTAGATGCAGACTGCACCCAACTGAAATATAAAATCTTGAATTAAAGTTATTGTTACCTCAAAGAGGAGCTCATCATGAAGATGTAAAACCAGAACAGCTCCAGCAGGACTTCCTCCATTACATTCAGAGTTGTTATGTTGAAAATGTTTAGAGAAGGGACTATTGCACCTTTGGGCCTTAGCATTGTGGGAGGAGCTTCGATATCCCAAAGGGGGAAACCTCTCCTTCAGTTTCTTCATTATTCGAACCATCGCGACTTTGACCAGATCAGCAGCTGAACCCTGAACAAGAGTGTTAACAGCTTGCCTCTCTGCTTGTGCTGATAAGAAAATAAATATGAATAAAACTAGTGGCAGCAAGTTGATCACTCAAATGAGGACACAAATCCAGAGCAAATTAAATGAGATGTTAAAGGATGTTGTTCTTCATTATACAAGCAAAAATTGTGAAAGGGATAGTATTTCAAAGCAAAATTTTGATAACTTAGAGATCAGAAAACTGTAGGGGAAAAAGGAAATAAATTCATAGAGAAATAGAGAATTCAAAAAGAAAAGGATTCAGATATGATATGAACAGCTGCTACAATTCTCTGATGACAGACACAATGAGTTATGAGCTATTTATTAAAAGACTGCAGCTGATTTGCATGAAACTTACAAATTATATCCAAAATAGAAAAAGATAACAGGAGAAAGGAATAGCTTTAGAGTAACAAATGTGTTCATTCTTTTGACTTACAACAAATCCCATTCTTTCAGTCTCAACTTAACTCTCTATGACGAAAGAGGAATAAAAGCAAACTTTTCAAACTACCACAGAATACCCAAGGAGAAACGGACATGAAAAAAGTCTGATGGTACCAGGACTCAAGTTCAGGTCTCCCAATTGCCGGTCAGTTGCTCTATCCATTGAGATATTCCACCAGAACATTTCTCCATGCCAATTGGGAGACTTTGTAGGTATAGGGGTTCCCATCCTGGTCTTTTTAGGTCCCAGTTCCGTCAGACTTTTTTCATGTCCATTTCTCCGTGAGAATTTTCCTAGGTGCATGCTTTATCATGTCAAGTCACAAAAAAACCTTTTTCCTTGTTACCAGAATTTTACCAGAATTTTACCACAACTTAGGTTTCAATACATTTGTCACATTCCTTTATTTATATTGGCTGATCATCTTGCTATGCATTGTAACCTAGGTTGTAGAAGATTAAAATTCTGTGGTAACGTTTAAAAAAATATTTTTATTCCTCACTCTTGATTTATATTTGGTGATTTTAGGAAATGGACTTGTTTGTTTCTCAAACATGTGCTGTATTTCCTTCATAAGAAAAACTCAATGAGAGCTAGAGTCCCACAAATCCTGTTTTATTTTTGTATAAAATAGAGATTAAATATTTCTGTGCATTCTAAAATATCCCATCCAGGTTTAGGATAAATGGACGTAAAAAAAAGTCAGTCAAGATTCTAACCATGGATCTCCCACTTTCCCAGCAAGTGCCTTAACCACTTGAGGTATCTTGCAGAAAATCTTCAGTCCATGTATCAGGAAATATTGATGGCCAAGCAAGAGGTGTCTGTAGCTTAGTGGCACACATTAAATTTCTGTGATGTGAAAAATCTATTGCATTTTTATTGAGTTTGAATATTCTCTGTCTGGCTGTCTCAGTGTTGTCGAGTTGTTGGAGGAGTGATTTCAGTTAGTATGGGTGTACACCAAATTCAGACACCTGGAGGGTTTGCATTGATTGTTTCCACCAGTATACATATGTAATCTAAAATATTTAATGCAAGAAAAAAATGAAAGAGAAACCCTGTTCAATTGTCACAGGATTAGAAATTAAGGCTACAGTTGAGGTAATGAAATCCCTTCACCCTACATACCCTTGAGTGTTGGATTGGTACTCTTGATAGCAGGAAGTTCTCTCCTGCGTCCTCCAATGGTATCCACATAGCCAACTGCTTTGCATTTCTCTACAGTTGTTATCAAAAATCTATTAAGACCTGAAAAGGTAACATTATGTGTATATAAATATTATTTTTATATAAAAAATTCTGAAGCAAAGATTCTGAATACTTTGAAATGACCATGGGTATAACCAGAGCCCCATTCTGCCTATCTGCTGCCAGCATGCAAACATAATTTGCTGCCCCTTAAAATTAAATACCAAAACCATACATATCCTGATCTGCAAGTAAAAATTATTTTGCAAATCTAAGAAAATCATTATTTTAAGACTTCATTCCTCAGCTTATATTAGTCACAAAACATCAGTAACAGTTACTTATGCATATTCTGTATGCTGACATAGTGAATGGTCATTATGAGTTAATAGTTCACATTACTTTTNCACATAACTTAGGTGAATTGCAGCTCAGCCATGTGAAAGTATGCTTCTTTCCGGCAGTCTTCAGCCCCTAGATCAAGCTATTAATGCCCTCATGAAAAAAGAAAACCATATTCGCTTGGTTTATTGATTCCAATTCTTCAATTAAATCCACTACACAAATATTCCTTTCTTGTCTTCAATTATCCGTGATTACTTCTTTGAAATGCTTGCCAATCTTTAATTCCACAATATAATCTTTCCTATGGAAATCATATGTATGATACAGAAAACAACAAATAATGTTGCTGTAATAATAATAATAATAGTTGGCTATGCTTCCACCACCCAGGTGCTATACACCCCTTGCACCCATAAGACAGTGTGGCTCTGGGTATAACCCAAACCTTTATTCACTGACTGAATGCTATACAATAAAGTCGTCTCAGCTGAACAATTTCACTTCTTTCAATTCTTTCAAAACTAAGAGAGTAAAGCAAAAGGTTCCCACTACTATTCAACTATTCAGTCACCACTAAGACGCAAAGTGATGGGTTGGAGAGATGAACAAAGGTAGACCTGCACAGAAAGAAATATTTTAAAGTATTGAAGGGGATGAAGAAAAAATTAGAGGAAATGCTACAATGCAACCAATAAAGAAGGAAAGCAGTCTCTGAACTAGACTCTGAACTCAAAGCATGGGTGAGTTATTTTTTCAAATTCCAACATTACTTTACAATCAAATGAATGTAAGGAAACAAAAGCTTTAATGCAATAGGTTTCTGTACATGCTTTGGTTAGAATCAGGTTACAGGTCAAAAGTATGAAGTGGATTACAGGATTCCTAGCACTGAGGCCTTTGATGCTGAAAAGAGGCCTATACTCAGAGAACCACAAAAGGAGGTGCCCTATTATCAACACTAGAGAATACATTTCCTTTAAAAACTAATTAATTCAAGTTTTGTACCCATTTTAAACCAAAAACTAATATAGTAGAGCCTTGCATTCATTCAATTATTTAAAAAATCTTTATGCACAAAGTAAATGATAACCTCCATATGACTGAATCAGATAACAGACAATTATATATGATACGTTCAATTCTTTCATGTAAGTTATATTCTAATGACAGCATAACCTGTATCAATATTGTTGATGCATTAATTTGAGACTTTACCTGGAAAAGATCTTTTAAATGTCTCCATAAAATTTAAAGCCTCACTTTCCTCCACTTCTAGTTGCTGAGCCAAAGATTTGCATCCTATGCCATAAAGAATACCATAACAGATTTTCTTCGTCTGTTGACGCAACTCTGGTTTTACCTGAAAGTGAGAATTATTCTATTTAATGTGACCAAGAAAGAGAAAAATCAATTGATTTCACAAATTCCACATTCTATTTAGCAATAACCCAGAAAAATATTACCCTCATAGCACAGTTATTTAATTGAATTAAATTTCATTTACAGTAAAACCTCATTAACATATACTCACTTAACACAAATTTCTCAATAACATGAACTCAAATTGCAGTCCTAGCAGTTAGATAGATATGGAGTTTTATTCAATTAATTTGAAAATTAGTCAGTGCAATTTCAAACAAACATCTTGCACTAAGGATTGCTCTCTTAAAGCAAACTGTTCAAATCTGCTTCAGTGCAGGCTAAACTTTTTTCTGCAAATTATTGTGTAGAAGATGGCCATATCTGTGCATAGCTTGAAATGCATTGCATAATGATTATGTGAATATGATTTTTTAAAACACATCCTATAGTATTAGCATATGATTCAGAATTGATATTTTTTCTTAGTCATATTTCACATACTAGTATTTGGAAGATAGCAAGACACCATCTCCCACCAGCTTATGAGCTACTATGATCTGAATAGAACATATTTCTTCCAAATTAGGAAAACAAACTCAAAATGATCCTCAAAGTGCTCTCAAAGCACTCCCGATATTCATTTTTATAGAAGTTTGTTGATGATTCTCACTGTTTTCATTGATGTGATATGAATGCTTAGATTGTTCTCAGACCCTACTCAAGATAAGAAGTACGTGTAAGATTTTAGCATCTCACATCAGATTCCCTGCTGTGTATAGAAACTATCTAATGGGAAACAATTAAGTGAGTGAGCAAATGAGTATCAATCTCCAGACAAAGCTCCTGCTTTTGTATGAAGTAGACCATGGATGGAGCTTGTAGTAAAACTTATGATTGCTCAGTCAATTGGTATTCCAAAATCAACACTGCACTATCAATTCTACAATAATGAATTATTTAGAAAAATTACAAGCTGCTGCTCCTCATCAAGACTCAGCTCATCATCAAGATGTTGAGAAAGAACTAGTGAATAGGTTTAAACATATGCTATAAGTGGATATATCTGTAAGTGGAACTATTCTTCAGGAAAAGGCATATTCGATTTCTGCAAAACTTGGGATTGATGACTCCAACTGCTCAACTTGTTGGTTGTGGCATTTCCAGAAATTTCATGGGATTTCCCCTCAAGTGATAAGTGGAGAGTGCAATGAATTGTATGAACAAGATGCAAATGGATGGCTTCTGAATTTCAAGAATCTCCAAAAGTACAACCCATGGAAAATTTTCAATATGGATGAGACTGGGATGTTTTATAATCTATTGCAAAATCACTCTTTCTGAGAGTCTTGCTCTCTTGTGATTGTTCTCACCACAAGAAGGCATGGGCCAATGGCATTGCATTCCAGGAGTGGGTCTTGAGATTTTAATTGCTGTATGAAAGTACAGAATCACTAGTAGCAGGTGCTGCTTGAGATGTATGGCTTAAGAGCAGCACATAACTTAGGTGAATTGCAGCTCAGCCATGTGAAAGTATGCTTCTTTCCGGCAGTCTTCAGCCCCTAGATCAAGCTATTAATGCCCTCATGAAAAAAGAAAACCATATTCGCTTGGTGTAAGCTGTTATCTGTGTAATAGAAAGAAGCAATACTATGAAGCAGACTGCATTCAGAGAGACTGCAGTGGCTTGGAAATCTGTTCCTGGGAAGTATATTAAAAGTTGCTTTTGAGATAGAGAAGAGAGCCTGGACATGCTTGGACGTGGGTCCTATTGGCAGAGGAGGCAAAAAAGACATGCCAGAGAAGTGGTAGCTGTTGGAGACACTCAGGCCAACCGAAGTATGACTGGAGATTGAAAACCAATTAGTTTCCTCAATATTTTATTCATAATATTTCCTTTTCCAGAATGGATTAAAATTTGGAAACTACGGAGAAGTCAATAATCAAGTCACCATTTGCGTTTTTCTGAGGAAGAAGTAAATGATGTAGAAGAATCTTCTTCAGATGAAAGTGAAGAGGAACCTTTGGAGCCACCCAAATGTACAGAAATTATATCTGCTCTTAGCATGCTTGAGTGCTATGAGGCCACATTGAACATTTCCAAAAATTTCTCAAGTTTTTTAGAGAGGACATCCTTCGAATGTGCACATAACTTTCATCCTCTTCTTTGGCAGCAAAATATTCTTGAAATTTTCAGTCCATATGGAAATTAAATAACAGTATGATTTCAATTTATATTTACTGTTCATAAATTATTTTTGGATGATATGTTTGATTTTACGTAAATAGGCTAGACAAGATTAATGTAATTTTCATCACAATTTCATGAACATGAATTTTTTTATCATTAACACTTAGTCCCTTTGGTTTCATGTTAACAAAGTTTTACTGTGTTTTACTTCATGAAAGCCTTCAGTAGTGATGAATATATAAATGACAAATATCATAACCAATTTTCTGCAAATACAACTTGTTGAATAGAATTATCTTTGAGTACAGGATAGAGGAAAATGTACATTTCATCTCAATTTATATCATTCGCATCCAAGGTTATGATAATATGATTGCTTCTGGACACACCAAGTTTGTAGGTCAAGGATTCGTAGAAGACTTTCAGGGTATGTACGTTCTTTGCTCTAAAATAGTATAAATGTGTCTGACTGTTCAACTCAATACATTATTCAAGGTATTTGAGCATACACTGCTATTATCATACATATCACAAAATGTTCCATGTAGAAAAGTATTTTCTCCCGTATTTTGAGAAATGAAATACTTTTTCACTGTTTAAGTTCATCTTCTTTCATTTTTATCATTTACATTTTCTGTTCACATTCATTCAGATTTATGTTAGGCACAAATTTGCATTTACAGACAAATTTGTGAAGAAAAATGTATTTAACTGTACATGAGGAAGATATTTTCAGTTAGTTGAAAGAAAGAGATTATTTATTGAGTGAACGAAACACCATTTCAAAGATCATAATTGCTGATGTATTTAAATAATGATATACTCTATACATATTCTTAACTATCACAATAATGTGTGGAAAATCAACAAACATAAGAAAAAAAAAAACTGATGAACATTTACAGGATGAATATTACATAAGTGCACATAGTAAGTCTTAAAAGGCAGTGAAGAGTAATATAGTCAACATTACATTATTCATCACTCAATTTAGACTGGTAGAGAATTTATAAGAAAACTCACCTCAGTAGAATCAATGTTTTTCCATGATGATGCGATCATGGTGAAGACATCTGCACCTTTATTCAATATTGAGCAAAGTTTCTCATCTTTGGACAAATAAGCTATGATTCTCAGCTCAAGCTGTGAATAATCAGCTGAGAGAAAAATAAATCCTGAAAATATAAATAAGAAAAGGAGATAAAACTTGTTTGTTAAAAACTTTGTAATGGAGTGTACCATCAGTGGGTCTCACAGGTGGGTCATGGGTGTTTAGATATAGCTGCCATGTACAACCAGTAGTACATCATACCTAAGTATGAGGTGAAGTTTTCATGCAAATACGCCTCTCAAGAGGAATCTACTACATGTATACATACATACATATATATATCTNCTAACTAATTAACAATAAAAGATCATTTTTCAAATCTCAACAGAATCTTATCTATTTTAATGTTTATTTAAAATATTAATTATCTGGATTTTGAATGCAAAAGGTGTGAAAGTAAACCAGTTATATAACCCCTTAAATGAATAGACAAAGATTAAATGAAAAACTTTGATTTTCAGAACTACAAAGTAATACAACTCATAAGCTGACAGTAACAACAAGAGCATTAGAAAATGATAAGATAAAAGAATTGTAATATTTATTGGATTTGAAATATCATTAACTAAGTTCCATACTTTTATGGAAATACTATCTCTCCCCAATTCTAAAATATTCTTCAATTGCTTCCATTCAACGCAGCAAAAAATACAACCAAAAACAGATGAATGACCCAAGTTTATTTTATTCAGTAACAAGAGACACTCCAAAGTAGTGTAAAATACTCTAAATCAGAGTAATATCTATACTTTTCAAGAGATGTGATTTGAGACAGTTTCCCAATGTATTAATCTTAAAGATCACAATTATCTTATGGTCATGATTTTCCAAAAAGCTGATTAGCTCTTTATTATCAGTAAAATCAAATAAATGTCAAGTAATGACCAAAATACTTTGCAACTACTGCTCTTTGATATTTTTATAAACACTGCATTTGACAGCATAGAAGATGTACTTCCATGTCAATAAGGCAAACTCAAGAAAAGAATTTCAACGAAACTGTTCAAACTGAAGTTATAGTTCTGTTTAGTTTCAAAAATGACAGTTTTCATGTTACGTTTTGTTAAAAACATATATTCCAACTGATCAAGGTCATTTGATATCTCAATCTCACTTCTTTCAACATTCCAGAAACTAGCAAAACAATAACATAGTTACCATATAAGACATTCATTCATTTTAATAAATTTTGGAAAAAAGTTGAGTCTTACAAGCCATCAATGCAGTAATTATTTTTCTTACTACAACTCATACTAAAACAGATATAATAAATTTCAATGGGTAAAATATCTAACACCATCTGGTTACTTAAAATGGCCAAATACCAAAAAAGAATAAAGTGAATAGTATACCTTTTGAAGGGAGAAAGCAATGCCTAATGCTCAACTTGTTTTCTTTCACTTGATGAGTTCCATTTTGTTGTTTATTGCTACTAATTGTAGAGGAATTGCTTTTAGTTGGGATAGAATTTAGAGACAAAATTTCAAAGTTACGGGGAATGTTTTGGAGGTTTGGCTCATGCATAGAAATTCTTCCAGTTGAGGTATGCAAGATATGCCTTCCATAGATACGATCCCTGAGGGTGCACTGCAGCAGTGGATGAACTGTCTGAAAAAGCGAATACAAAGAAATATATCTAAAAGAAAATATATACAAAGATATAGAGAAATTTGATAAATAGAAGGTATAATTACTTCTAAGGTCATCTAAAACTGTTAAAAGACTAAATTTATAAATTAAAATACTAAAGAAAGTCTGATGGGACCAGGAATCGAACCCGGGTCTCCCAATTGCAGGTCAGGTGCTCTGTCCGTTGAGCTATCCTGGCAGAACATTTCTCCAAGCCATTCGGGAGACATTTGATTCATGGTCCCGTCAGACTTTTTTCAAGTCCATTCTTCCTTGGCATTTTTCCTGGGTGCCCACCATCTTGCGTAAAATCACCCTTACCCATTTTCCTGTGTACTGCATTTTTATCAAAGTAATAATAACACTTTCCATCTTAGGATAGCAAATATTTTTAGAGTGACTAAAAAGCTTTCCAAATACATTCGCAATAGTACTTAAAATTAGTAGAGATAAATCAATAGCTATGGCCTATCTGAAATATTATGCCATCATAGAATAAAAAATGTTATTGCCTTTGAAAAGCTATTCCCTCTTATGGTGATTGGTCAATTTTCATGATAAATCTGAATGCATGCCAATTGATTCTTATAATAGATCTTTTCAAGACAATTGCTTTAAACAAGAAGCTGTGGATAAAGGGTACAAGAAACTTTTCTAGAGGGTGCTATCTGGTATCTGGTAGTAATAATGTGTTGTTCAAAATAAGAATACAGAAACCAGGAAGCACCTAGCAATTTATTTCGAAACATAATGATTTTGAAGTTCCATTGCATTAAAATGTTGAAAATACATCTTCATAATAATGATTCAGAGTGAGATATGATAGACACACATGAAATTAAATCAGAACTAGTACATCCCCCATCAACATGACCAAACTCAATTCAACTTTTAAGTAAATATAAATCCATCGTAATATAATCAGGTCCTTCTGCCAAAAATGCCTTGAGTGTAAGTCTATAATAATTGAATATATTACTTATTTACACTACTAATGAAATAATTAGTTTATCTACTAGCTAGTTTGATCAATGATAGATAAATTACAAACAGAATAGCTAATACAGAAACTAAATTACGAAATATGTGGTGACTTACAATCATGGAAATTACATTCATGAAAATGTTGTATTTTTCAATCCTTACCAATACAAATAGTAATAAAAATGACCACCATCTTCTCAAAATTGATTCTATAAATGTATTTGGGCATAAATTCCCAGCATAATCTTAGAGGTATACAGTATGTGCTCAGGATCAACTGTCACGTTTAACAAAGTCCCCCATCAAGCATAACAGAACTTCTATTAAAAAGGATATGTTTATCATCATTGAACCCATAATCTATCCATACTATAAATTATTATAAATATCAATCTTATTTAGACAATTTTTCATAGCAAAAAGATGTAAATTTCGTATTGCCTCTTTATTTAGTCAGGAACTAATATATATTAGATACCTTGTTCAAAATTGAGCTGATTTTCCTCCATTCCAAAATGACTCTTGGCAAGAGGTGAATAGATGTAAGTTTCTCCAGTGACTCCTTCGATGTACTCCATTTCCTTTTGCGTTTTCTTCTGAAGGAGTTTTTGTTCTGCTGCATTGGTAGCCTTAATTCCAGATAAAGCACCTGAAAGAATAAACATTTTGTAATTTTTCAATGATTTCACATTGAATCAGTCATATATAAGGTGTCTATTAGGAAAAGAAACATGGCTGTGGTAAGACATTAGAATCTACATCGAGTGATTATGGTTATCTTCTCTCCTGAAGATGGCAAAGTAGTTGCCTAAATATGTATTAAGAACAATACTTTCAAAGCGCAACCACAGAGAACCCTAATCCAAGCTAAATGGAATTTCCTAACAGTAACTTTGCTTGTAAACAATGGCTTTTTGGAGTTTTTCTCAAACAAACTTGAACACACACACACACTTGCTTGCTTGCAGTATGTAAGCTTAATATAGGATAGATTAGGTAAGTGTATTAATACACCCCCTGCTACACACCTGCTAGTGGTGGCTTGCGGTGACTTACAAATCTATACCTTGGGTTTCAAGACAACACCATATTCAGAAATATCATATATGGTAGATTAGTTAAGGCATTAATACACCCCATACTATATACCACTTGTGGCGATTCTTTGGTATGTCATGGCAACAAACCCATGGCCAGTGGAGGAATCATCTTTACTACATGCTATAAAAAAAATATCTTCTAACAAATCGTGAATTTCAACCTTCTATCTTAACAGAATATGCTTGAAACAAATTTTTGAAAAACCGATGTATAAAATTGCAAAATGTATCCTATTTGAGGCCTTCTAGGATTGAAACCATGATACCTAAGAATGATGTCTCAATTATTCCTTAGTGACAAAGTCTGGGTCTTCACAGAAAAAAATCACTGGGTGGGTGACGCCGTTCCTTCATGATTAGTATTGTATCACACACACACGTATATATATCCGGAGAAGCATCTATATATAACAGATACAGTGAACTCCCAATTTATTGTTATTTGCAGCACCAAAGGAAATTCATTTTGAATTCAGCAAAACATAAGTTACAGAAATGGATAGCTATCTATGTTTAGTAATTCACTCAGAATAGTCTTTGTCTAGTTTATTTAAATTACTGTAGAGGAAACTACATGGGGAATATGCACATAGTCAGAAATAAATCTTGAGTATATGCAGATAAAATTAATCTTCCTAAGTGATTCTTGGTGTAACTCAAGAAAAAGTAAGACAGGTAATTGGTATTATTCCACAAGGTGTTTATTTAACAAGACTGGGTTTTGATGTATTCATGTCACTTTCAGGTGACTCTAAAAACGAATATACAAGGTTAAAAAACCAGAAAAAGAGAGGAAGGGAAGGTGTAAGGGAGAAAGCCACAAGGTTACATGGAATAGCAAGAAACATTGTGGAGTATCATAGACCAAAATGGAAGAAAGAGTCATTTGAGAGGCGAATGAAGAATTACTAAGGGACAAAGGGGTAACAAGCTACGAAGAATGATTAAAGCTAGATTTGGATGGAGATTAAAACGTGCAGACAACAGCTCTAAACTTTATAATTTTATTTGATATAAAGGATTTAAACAAAGAATTCACATGATTTTTAGAGTACTTAATAACCATGAAACTTTTATTTATATCAACAATAAAATAAAACAATAGTTTTGCAAATGCTTACCGCACACAAACTTCTCATGAAATGTAACCTTTACCAATGTTAGAGGACCAAAAATTGAATAAATAAGATGAACTTACCTTCCCAACCTCAATTGGAGATGAGATTCTAAAGATATGTCCAGCTAGTAAATAAGCTTTATTTTCCAATTCCTTCATTTTGGAAAGCAGCAACGTTTTCATACTTTCACCCTGAGACTTGCTGAATCCTATGCCTAATGCTTCCATGTGAGCAAGACACAATGCAGTTGGCATCTCAGTCTCTACAAATTATATCAATCAGAAATTAATACAACAAATGTGCTATGCCAATAAACAAATAATTATCAATCAATTAGTAAGAGAGAGTCCCAAATTTCTAAATTTATGATAAGATTTTTGAAGGAAAATTTATACAGTTGTCTAAGAAACTAAAATCTTCTCTACCTGAATCAAAGTATATTAAAAAAGATTGATTGATGTACATACCACTAAACAGGCTGAATAAATTCCTCTCGAGTAATATTCTTTTGAGTTTATGCATGCACTTGAGAGATATTAGTGATTCCACAGCAGACAGATACCTGGGCTCAGTAGCTGAATTCTGACCATTTCCTGATGCAGTACTTCTACTACATGCCTCCAGGACCTTCCATAACTCAGGACAATAAGCCATACACTGAAAATATCAAAAATACATAGCGACTACACATCAAGATATGTAAAAACTACCATAAAATGGAATGCAGATTTACTTTTATATACTTGTATGTAAGTAAACCTTGAAAATCAAGAGTTCTACAACTACATACATACCCTGCAAGCTGCCTTTCTGGGTGTAGCACTTGGTGCATACACCATGACTCTACTTTCCTAATAGAAAATTGTAAATATATAATATGCATTGGCTACATGACAGAAAGCTATGATGTAGAATTGAATAAAACCACATCATTCTTCACAGCTTCCACCAATTTTTCTCGACGACCTTTACTTAATTTTTCATTACCTTTACGACCAGTTTTGGCTGGAAATTGGATATCATCAGGCAAAATGAGCACTTATTTCCAAAATCTCTCAAAAGAGCCTACAAAAGCCAATGGATGCTCTCAATCAACAATTTGTAAGGTAAGGAGAGAATTATCTCAAGGTGCATTAGTGACACCAATGAAAACTAAGAAAGTTATGCTGCCAAATAAAAATGCAAGAAATGTGATTAACGATGATGTTGTAAGATCAGGAGTGAGAAGGAAAGTGTATAAAATTCTTCTTCAAAATATTTAAAACATTGTGCATAAATCCTTCATTTTTCTAAATAATAACTCTAGGAGGTTTCATACGTGCTTATTCTAAACCCCACAGTAACATTCAAATTTGGTGTCATGCACTACAGCACTGAATCCAAATTTGGCACAGTAATCATTTCAATTAATAATGAAGCTAGGATTTAAATAAAGAGCTTAATAAAATTCCAAACAGAGTGACATTAATAATGAAAAGACCAAATCATTTAATTGACAATCACATTGATTACATGCATCAATTTGCAGAAATTACTCATTCAGGAAGAAAAGAAAATTGCAAAATTAAAAATGTGGAATTACTATTTGATATCTGAAGAACTGGAATTATCTAACGAAACAATACAGGGTTAGCAAAGGAAAATGAAGATGCAAATAGTCCTGAATGATAGAATAGAAGACATGATTTGTTGGAGAGTATATGGAATGAAATTCAACTAGGAAATCTTTCATTTAATCAACCTACCTACATGCATAAGACTTATGAAAGTATTACTTTTTACAGAAGTTAATCCTCTGTAAAAGGTGATATGCAACACAAGACCATTACATCTATGAAGCAAAACTGGTGTAAATAGATGATGATGTCTGAGAATTTTTGTATCTAAAGGAATGGAATTTATTTTTACTTAATGAAAGATAATCATTCACATACTGCATAAATTGGAGAGGAAAGCGTGTATTGACATAACAACCATAAAATTCAATTTTCCTCTGATTTAGATCAAATTTATCCCAATGATACAGTGACGACATATTGGTTCTTATTCACTTAAACTAATTTACAGAGTAAAAAAAACAGCTTTGCAAAACTAACAATGGAATAAAAAAGACTGAAAAAACTCACACTGAACTAACTAAATTTAAATCAATATACAAGCAGAAAGTAAATTTAAATCATTAGTCTTTCAGAGAATTTAAAACCAAGGATAAAGGAGAAAAGGTATCACTTCAGAAGTCTTTCCTTTTACTAAGCAACTCCCTTAGTCTTTCCTAAATTACATAATAAAGGGGCAATTCATGTAATTCTGTGTAAATTACTACAATAAGAAACATTCAGATGGATACAGAATGGGAAATTACATTACCTACCATATTAGAAAGGTTCTTTTCTTGAGCAGTAGTATTCAAAAGCCAATCACCAATTTTCGGATCATAAAATCTACAATTCCAATTTGGCAGAATATCACAGGAAATTATTAAAGCTTTTAAATGTTCTTTCAAATCCATAGCTATACAGGTCCTTTTCTTTCTCTTTGCTGATTCAAAGAAATTCTTGAGGAAGACAATTTTATCACAATGTGATGGCTTTAATTGGTTACCTGCAAATTGTTAAATCTCAAATGAATAAGCATTTAATTTAAACATAAAATTGAAATGGAAAAATAAATCATTGATTATTATGTTGTATACTTTGTCTGAAAATTGCTACACAACTCACTGGTAAGAAATTTTCTCTTTTTACCTTGAAATTGCAGCTTCCCTTGAAACTATATTGCAATTCCCTAAGACTTCTAATTTAAATAAAAATGTAATACATTTCCTCTGACATAGAAAATTAAATTGATGTACACAACTGAATTAATAAAAAGAAATATTTAATAAATAATTAGATTGAGAGTTCACTGGATAAGTTGTTTACTTTTTTAGAAATAAAATTGCCAGTTTTAAACATTAGAAATTACTTTTAAAATTACTTAGTTAATATTACTTATTAAATTACTGAGTTAAATGAACCAAGAGGTAATCTTCTGTTCATTCTAAACAATTTCCATTCCAAACTAGAAAATAGAGAGAATATAATTACCTTCACAGGAACTTAAAGACATGAAGTAAACATTGTTTCTGCCATATGAGAAGGCAATACCATCCACTTTGATGAGACAGTTCAAATGGAATCCCTCACTATTATATGCCTGATCAATCTCACTTTCAGAATCATCCCTTTTTCTCTTACTGGGAGTAATCTGATGACTTGACTCAAAAGTTATATTCCCTTCACTGATTTCACTTAAGTCAAGATACTTGTTCTGGTTTTTTTCGAATCGCGAAGCAGCAACTGAGAAGGAAAATTCTTCCTGTTCCTCCAGTTCTTTACAAAAAAAATTGAAACAACTAACATCCTTACAAACATCAATAACATCCAAACAGAGAATTTCAGTCAATGGTTTGTTCAAATCACAAGAGGTGAGTTTTTCTGATGAAACAAAGCCTCTTCTTAGATTTTCACTACAAATTTTAATGGGAGATTCAAAGACCACAGCTTCTTTCTCTTGGAAAGATTGCTTACATGATATAGTACCTAATTTTATATAATGATTACCACTTTCCATTTTAGATGAGTACCTACTGAAATTTTCTTTAGGTATAGCAGACCTTTTACTATTAGATAATGCATTTTTAGTGTTGTCTTCCTGAGATGATAGTATCATGTCATCATCTTCATCTGAGGACATGATTACATCAATATTCAGCTCCTGAGGATTGCATGCAGGGCTAATTATACTATGATGAACAGCTTCTAATGAACAATTGTGCACATAACTTTCCCAACCTTCTTCTTCAACTAAATCATTGAGAGCATCATCTTCGACCCTTTCATTCATGAGAATAATTTCTTTGCCAACTTTTTCAGCTTCATTCACTTTCAAAATAGAATCTCCTTCAATATCAAATGAGGCCATGAAAATTTTTTCTAGTAAAGAGCTGTTGTTGCCATCATCATTGGTCAAATTATTTCTGTATAGAAGTGAGTTATCTTTAGCACCATCACCTTCAATTCCTACACCTGAATCAACTTTGAGCAGTTTTCCATCATTTTGCACACCTACTGAGCTACTGGAACAAACATCTTCTTCGATATTCCAAGCAGTGCCAAAATCCCACTCACCAGGTGTTAGTGGACCGACAGCTGCACAAATATCTAAGGATTCTCTCTTTCCAGAAAAACATTTTGGTGTTGAATTAGGAGAGGGTTTATTCCTAAAGCTTTCCTCGAGTTTTAGTCTACCCACCGCAGAGAGTGGTTTCGGTTTAATTGTAGGGGTACTTTGGCTTGGATAAGAATCTGCATTGATTTTCAAATCATCACTTTGTTTTAGATTTTTCTCCAATGACTTCCTTTCACCTTTCAGAGAATTATGTGAAAGATTGATCCTTTCTGATCCAGAAGAACCATCCAACAGTACTCCAAGTTGTGTATCAATGGTGAAACTATCACCAAATAAACTTGGACTTCGATAGATATTGTTGACAGGACTGCCACCTACTGGAGAAGAGAATATGTCAATACTTCTCCTGTTTGAATTATTACTTCTTCCTGATTGATTTGAAGCAAAGGTTGGAGTATCAGATGTAGCAGGGGTCTCTGGTACAATGCCATCTGAGATGACAACCAAATCTCTACCCTCGTCAAGGGAAGAATTTTTGAGGATATATACTTCAGTATTTTCAGAACCAATTTCAATTCCTTTACTACTTGTGTCTTGCATAAGACATACTGGAGAGGAATTTTGGTCATTTTCTAAGCTGATAACATCACAGGTGGCTTTATTCAAAACTATAAATTCATCACCAGCAGAGACACAAGTATCAATATTAGCCATAATATCTGCAGAAAGATTCAGATTTTCAATTTTACTATTGGAGGTAATGGATTTGGAGCCTACAGAATTGTTACTCAGTAGCTCATTATTCTGTTTGCTCTTATTGATTTGCAGAGTCTGGTTACCAAGATCAACCAAATCATCATCCAAAACAATGCCTTTCTTCTCCCCTTTTGAATTTTTCTCCCACTTCATCTCTGCAATTCCAAGGTCTTTCTGCAAGAAAATATGTTACAGTAGAATTTTAAACATTGAAAAATACTTGAAAAAAAGAAAGATTCCAAGACTTTACAATTAGGTAACTTATAAACCATAAAATCACCAATGATACATGAAATAGTACATCAGGAAATTGAAAAAGAAATAAATCCAATTATGAACAAATATACGAAAAATGTAAACAAATAAATTAATATACATACTAATACAAATATTAAATAAAGGATGGCTTATTCCAGTTATGAGTTTGATTCCCAGGGGGTCACAAATTAAATGATCTTAGTAGAAGACTAGCAAAAAAATTGCTACAGTCACAAATGCATCAATGACTTAAAGAGTAACTTATAAAGAAAAACTCCAGGAATGTAGACCTTAAAAATATTGTAAATGAATACTAAGAACATGTACTCGTTCAATCTACTAACTAATCTATATATGTAAGATATTCGATCTAAATTAAGTTATCTAAGATAAACTACATATTGACAAACCTGGATAAGCAATAAACTCTGAGTGAAACTCATATCCAATCCTATCATTATCACCATATATCATTATAAGAAAATCTGAGAAACTGGTTATGTGAGAAACTTTTATAAGCAAGAAGAAAATTGCTAGTACCTTGGAGTCTCTCTTATCCAGGTTCAAATCTACATATTTATTTCAATAAAACTAAAAGATCAGAATTACAAGAATGCTCAGATGTAAGATGGACAATGACATATAGTCTTCTTGAGCTATGTAACAGATATATGTATTCAGATATCTGTTACATAATTTTCAATGAGTAACTTAATGCATCCAGATCTTGTTATTGCTATTATTTTTAAATTTAGAAATGAGGCTAACAATAGAAAAATGACAAATTGCATATAAAAAAATATTTAGTACTGTATTCAATTAAAAATTTTACTTAATTCTATTTAGCCCGAGATTGTTTAAAAAAAAGAGCCCTTTCAGGGAATTCCTCACATCTTGTGAGGATACACTAAAGGCAGAATGTCAAATATACAGCTTAAAAATTTTACAAACGGGGAAACAACCAAATTCTTCACAAAAAAACATGAATGATTAACTATCTTCGATCCAATCATAATATAGAGTTTAAGAAATATGAAGAAAAGAAGACAAATAGAAAAAAATGAAGCAACTCAATGACAATGTGCTCTCATTAATCAAACTTTAAACCAGCAAACTTCACAAGAATGCTTCAATAGGGCGATTTCTAGCAGATCCGATTGAAATGAGGCTCAAAATTCAAACAGAATGTTTGCTGAAATGACGGCAATAGATTGACAGCCACTTTCAACAGTCAAAGATGAAGGATTTTTGAGATTTGCTCCAGCTATGAATCCCACACACAAAGTTCCTCCTCAAAGATATATGACAGAAAAAATTGTTTCTGAAATATATCCAGCAGTTCTCAAGAAGATCAATGAAAAAAATTAATGTGCTACATTTGTATCTTGTATAACATGGACATGTAGAAACAACTAGAAATCTTTTTTAAGCTGGAGAGCACAATGGATTGACTAATTTCAACTATACTTCTACTTTACTTGCTTGGTAGGAAATTTCTGAATCTCAACATCTGGCAACATAGTGAATCTGATAAAAGAAATATAGAGAGAATATAAAATTGATAAAGGAAAACATCACTGTTGAAGGACTAAATATGCCGAAGACTATGAGTGATCTAGAAATTCTGAGAAAGTGAATGGAATGTTTTGTTCATATCCTTCAGTTATGTGTTCACCGTGCAGTTTTAGCTCACTGCAGCATAAAAGAACTACTTGCTGTGAGTAGACAGTTGGTCACTTTCATCATTCATCTTCATCCAATGACAAACTACGTGAAATACAAGAGATTTTGGAACTGCCATGTCATGCACTAATACAAGATGTTCAAACAAGATAGAATAGCAATTATTATATATTAAGACTGCTTGAACAAAAGAAAGCCATTATATTGTTTTTTTTGCTAAGAGAAATATTAACATTACAGAACTCAAGGATGACAATAATTTTCTGTAATCTTGGATCCAACCTGACCGCAGGTATGGATGAGAATCGCAGCCCTTTTACTATTAGATAATGCATTTTTAGTGTTGTCTTCCTGAGATGATAGTATCATGTCATCATCTTCATCTGAGGACATGATTACATCAATATTCAGCTCCTGAGGATTGCATGCAGGGCTAATTATACTATGATGAACAGCTTCTAATGAACAATTGTGCACATAACTTTCCCAACCTTCTTCTTCAACTAAATCATTGAGAGCATCATCTTCGACCCTTTCATTCATGAGAATAATTTCTTTGCCAACTTTTTCAGCTTCATTCACTTTCAAAATAGAATCTCCTTCAATATCAAATGAGGCCATGAAAATTTTTTCTAGTAAAGAGCTGTTGTTGCCATCATCATTGGTCAAATTATTTCTGTATAGAAGTGAGTTATCTTTAGCACCATCACCTTCAATTCCTACACCTGAATCAACTTTGAGCAGTTTTCCATCATTTTGCACACCTACTGAGCTACTGGAACAAACATCTTCTTCGATATTCCAAGCAGTGCCAAAATCCCACTCACCAGGTGTTAGTGGACCGACAGCTGCACAAATATCTAAGGATTCTCTCTTTCCAGAAAAACATTTTGGTGTTGAATTAGGAGAGGGTTTATTCCTAAAGCTTTCCTCAAGTTTTAGTCTACCCACCGCAGAGAGTGGTTTCGGTTTAATTGTAGGGGTACTTTGGCTTGGATAAGAATCTGCATTGATTTTCAAATCATCACTTTGTTTTAGATTTTTCTCCAATGACTTCCTTTCACCTTTCAGAGAATTATGTGAAAGATTGATCCTTTCTGATCCAGAAGAACCATCCAACAGTACTCCAAGTTGTGTATCAATGGTGAAACTATCACCAAATAAACTTGGACTTCGATAGATATTGTTGACAGGACTGCCACCTACTGGAGAAGAGAATATGTCAATACTTCTCCTGTTTGAATTATTACTTCTTCCTGATTGATTTGAAGCAAAGGTTGGAGTATCAGATGTAGCAGGGGTCTCTGGTACAATGCCATCTGAGATGACAACCAAATCTCTACCCTCGTCAAGGGAAGAATTTTTGAGGATATATACTTCAGTATTTTCAGAACCAATTTCAATTCCTTTACTACTTGTGTCTTGCATAAGACATACTGGAGAGGAATTTTGGTCATTTCCTAAGCTGATAACATCACAGGTGGCTTTATTCAAAACTATAAATTCATCACCAGCAGAGACACAAGTATCAATATTAGCCATAATATCTGCAGAAAGATTCAGATTTTCAATTTTACTATTGGAGGTAATGGATTTGGAGCCTACAGAATTGTTACTCAGTAGCTCATTATTCTGTTTGCTCTTATTGATTTGCAGAGTCTGGTTACCAAGATCAACCAAATCATCATCCAAAACAATGCCTTTCTTCTCCCCTTTTGAATTTTTCTCCCACTTCATCTCTGCAATTCCAAGGTCTTTCTGCAAGAAAATATGTTACAGTAGAATTTTAAACATTGAAAAATACTTGAAAAAAAGAAAGATTCCAAGACTTTACAATTAGGTAACTTATAAACCATAAAATCACCAATGATACATGAAATAGTACATCAGGAAATTGAAAAAGAAATAAATCCAATTATGAACAAATATACGAAAAATGTAAACAAATAAATTAATATACATACTAATACAAATATTAAATAAAGGATGGCTTATTCCAGTTATGAGTTTGATTCCCAGGGGGTCACAAATTAAATGATCTTAGTAGAAGACTAGCAAAAAAATTGCTACAGTCACAAATGCATCAATGACTTAAAGAGTAACTTATAAAGAAAAACTCCAGGAATGTAGACCTTAAAAATATTGTAAATGAATACTAAGAACATGTACTCGTTCAATCTACTAACTAATCTATATATGTAAGATATTCGATCTAAATTAAGTTATCTAAGATAAACTACATATTGACAAACCTGGATAAGCAATAAACTCTGAGTGAAACTCATATCCAATCCTATCATTATCACCATATATCATTATAAGAAAATCTGAGAAACTGGTTATGTGAGAAACTTTTATAAGCAAGAAGAAAATTGCTAGTACCTTGGAGTCTCTCTTATCCAGGTTCAAATCTACATATTTATTTCAATAAAACTAAAAGATCAGAATTACAAGAATGCTCAGATGTAAGATGGACAATGACATATAGTCTTCTTGAGCTATGTAACAGATATATGTATTCAGATATCTGTTACATAATTTTCAATGAGTAACTTAATGCATCCAGATCTTGTTATTGCTATTATTTTTAAATTTAGAAATGAGGCTAACAATAGAAAAATGACAAATTGCATATAAAAAAATATTTAGTACTGTATTCAATTAAAAATTTTACTTAATTCTATTTAGCCCGAGATTGTTTAAAAAAAAGAGCCCTTTCAGGGAATTCCTCACATCTTGTGAGGATACACTAAAGGCAGAATGTCAAATATACAGCTTAAAAATTTTACAAACGGGGAAACAACCAAATTCTTCACAAAAAAACATGAATGATTAACTATCTTCGATCCAATCATAATATAGAGTTTAAGAAATATGAAGAAAAGAAGACAAATAGAAAAAAATGAAGCAACTCAATGACAATGTGCTCTCATTAATCAAACTTTAAACCAGCAAACTTCACAAGAATGCTTCAATAGGGCGATTTCTAGCAGATCCGATTGAAATGAGGCTCAAAATTCAAACAGAATGTTTGCTGAAATGACGGCAATAGATTGACAGCCACTTTCAACAGTCAAAGATGAAGGATTTTTGAGATTTGCTCCAGCTATGAATCCCACACACAAAGTTCCTCCTCAAAGATATATGACAGAAAAAATTGTTTCTGAAATATATCCAGCAGTTCTCAAGAAGATCAATGAAAAAAATTAATGTGCTACATTTGTATCTTGTATAACATGGACATGTAGAAACAACTAGAAATCTTTTTTAAGCTGGAGAGCACAATGGATTGACTAATTTCAACTATACTTCTACTTTACTTGCTTGGTAGGAAATTTCTGAATCTCAACATCTGGCAACATAGTGAATCTGATAAAAGAAATATAGAGAGAATATAAAATTGATAAAGGAAAACATCACTGTTGAAGGACTAAATATGCTGAAGACTATGAGTGATCTAGAAATTCTGAGAAAGTGAATGGAATGTTTTGTTCATATCCTTCAGTTATGTGTTCACCGTGCAGTTTTAGCTCACTGCAGCATAAAAGAACTACTTGCTGTGAGCAGACAGTTGGTCACTTTCATCATTCATCTTCATTCAAAGAGAAACATTGGAGAATACAAGAGATTTTGGAACTGCCATGTCATGCACTAATACAAGATGTTCAAACAAGATAGAATAGCAATTATTATATATTAAGACTGCTTGAACAAAAGAAAGCCATTATATTGTTTTTTTTTGCTAAGAGAAATATTAACCCAAAGGAATAACAAGTGTGAAAAAGTGTGTTTTTCACACTTGTTATTCCTTTGGGATTTTCCGTAGGTTTTCAATCTACAAAGACACCTTCCTTTCCTTTAATCCTTAGAAATATTAACATTACAGAACTCAAGGATGACAAATCATCACTTGCAAAGAAAGCAGTTAGTTTAGTTAAACCTACTGAAGGTATCATGAACTCATGTGCCATGAGAATGCAAGTATCATTCTACTCAAGAGATGGTTCTGAAGTCTGCATGCAATGAAAGCTGTCATGAAAAAGGAAATTGAAAAAAGATTTTTTGATACTGAAAGTCAGTTACATTGCTCCATTGCCACATTTTTAGATCCTAGGAAGTAGCATTGTTAAAAGTGTTTTGACACCTATGGCCATTTTGCATGTGAGCCCCCACAGGGAATAATTGAACTTGGGACCTCTTTCACCAAAGTTGAATATGTTATCCACACGACTACCTTGAGGCCCTTAGATAATAGGTTTAAGGATAAATTCTTTACAATTGATGTATAATGCATGAAATGCAAAGATAGTGGAGCTGCAGAGTGTGTATGAAGACTGCAAAGTTAATTCTTCATATGCATATAACAACCCCATCAAGAAGTGTACACGGTTTCAACATGTGCAAATGGACATCCTCTTTCCCATTTACCAAATGTCCACCTATAAAAGTTGAAGAGGAAATTACTCTTTACATAGGTTAACCACCTTTGGAGAGGAAAAATGCCCTACAAGTTGGAGGAAATATCACCACCAGTAGGTATATCAAAAAATCCTAGCAGAGAAATCAAATGAAACATATAAGCTTTGTATTTACCTGCAATAGTTTTCGAGCTTCTTCAATTAAGGTTTGAGCTGCATTTTTCCCCAAAAGATATCTTATTCCTCCACTCATGTGGCTGAGTTTCTCTGTGATTTTGGTGTCTGTCACCTTATTTTTCTCACTTTTAATGGAAAAATATTATTAAATTATTATCTTTTTACCTGCATGTTCTACCCATTGACATACAACATACACCTTAATCTCAAGAATGGAATTCTAGTAAAATAATAAATTTGAGATGGAAGGATTGGAG
>KZ308376.1:560716-659726 GCA_000376725.2 Ladona fulva
AGGCTAGCACACTAACCACTATGCCACCGAGGTCGGCTATGGTATATTTAGCATATGGTATAATGTTTTGGGGAAATTTTAGAATTGCATCCAAAGCTTTCTCAATGCAAAAGAGGGCAGTCAAAGCCATGGTTGGTGTATCTTGTAAAGAACCCAGTGGACCTATTTTCTCCTCTCTAAAGATTATGACCCTTCCCAGCATCTTCATCTTAAATTGTGCAGTTTTTGTTAAGGCAATTCCACAACTCTTTCCACCCAACTCCTCAGTACATAACATTCAGACCCATCAAAAGATGACGTCCATATAATTCTCTATCATAAAATACAATTGTCTATCTCCCAACATGGTCCTCATTACACGTCTTCAGTAATATATATAATAAACTTCCAGGATATCTAAAGTCCATAACTAAAATACGGTCCATTAAAAGTAAGTTGAAATCTTTCCTATTGATGAAAAATTATTATCATGTAGATGACTTTCTAAATGACAATTTTACTGATGAATAATTTTTGTGTTATTTTGTAATATTTCTTATCTTATTTATGACAGTATCCATGTTACTTTGTAACCCACAGATGTATAAATAAATAATAAATAAAATAATCAGAGTATTGAAACATGAATAACCAATCACACCTCTGAAATGGAATGTATGATCTCAATGCATCCTCAATTGTCTCTGGAGATGCATCCACAGCCAACATAGCCAAGGTTTCAATGCCTGCATCAAAAAGGGCCCTGGCACACTGTCCATCCATCATAGGCAAGCGCATCAAGTCACAGAGCTCTCTTCTTATGCCAAACTGCAGTCTGTCTTGGAATTGAGATGCCAACAATTCAAGTCCAGTCCATCGAAGTCGTTGACAAAACTGAGTCACCATCCCTTTATAAAATTCATGAAAAACTTCATAAATAACCGAGCTTTCCTTAAATAGCTATGTGACATCTAAAATACAAATAGTTTTAAATGCAATCATTAACATATGTAAGGGCCAGGAAGAATGTAGAGATAATGTGAGTGGTTACGGCTGAATTAAACATTTGTTTTTGATTGGGGCTACATGGAAAACTATTGATATTTAAGCTAACAAATTTCAGATTTTTACGCTCCTCTACTGAAAAAATCTTCAAATAAATTAATAATTAAGTAATTTCGAAATTGACACTAGAATTCATATCGTAATATACAGTGATGCCTTAACGAAGATAATCCATTCAGGAATCATATCCATTAGCCAAAACATGATGTCATCAGGAATCTCACTTCTCACTGTCTTGAACACAGACAACCTATTTGGGTTGGTGGGTGTCTCCTATGTGTTGTGGTCAACTCATTTCTTTACAGCACATACTGATCGGAAAGATGAGATATTGGAATGGCCCAATTATTCATGTTTGCTGCTTTATGTTACCATGTATATTCACTAAAACGTTCACTGGCAAAATCCATACTCATTAGCATAATCCATAATACAACAGAAAAATCTTCACTAGCACTCGTTAGCTGAGGTATCACTGTAATATTCATCATATGTAATACTTGTTTGAAGTACCCAGCATTGTTTGAATAAAATTTTAGGTTAAATGGCAAATAATAGATCATTTTACTTTCTGTATAAATACTGTACACAGCTTTTAATATTCTTGAACCATTCACAATTATGTAAAAATGGATTTGATGAAGGATTCGTTCAATTAATCTTTGGAATGCAAAATGGAGAACTATGAGGAAAAACACAAAGAAAAATGGAAACTAACATTAAGTGCAAATAATAGGAAGAAAGAAAATTCATTTTGAGCAGAAATTGCCAAAAAATAATTAAACATTAATTAAGTGTCATTAATTGATGAGATGTTTTCAAACATAACAATGAAATAAATAACAAAATTAAAAATGCAATGTAGAAATTGCCAACTACTCAATCAATACCATATCTTATTCAATGAAGTTATTAAATATATTTTAGAGCACCTGGAAATTTGGTCTGCTGTGACTTGGTCCACAGAGACTGGGTACTACGATGATTTAGTCACAATAAATTGGTTGTT
The DNA here is from genome assembly GCA_000376725.2 of Ladona fulva. Taxonomy (NCBI): domain Eukaryota; kingdom Metazoa; phylum Arthropoda; class Insecta; order Odonata; family Libellulidae; genus Ladona; species Ladona fulva. Next base: position 562,770 of record KZ308376.1, read on the forward strand.
GGGCAAGGCTGAGATCTGTCATAATTAACTGAAGTTATCTTCCTGTTTCCATTTAAGTAATTGTTCTTAGTCATACCTTGACAGAATAAATATATATTATAAATCTATTTCTCCTTTTTTTTAAAGAAATACATTTACAATCCCTTCCAAGGATTTTCATATGAATGATTGCATTAAACATTTGTTAATATAGATTTATAAGAAAGTCGAAATAAGAAACAGCAATACAGGTAATGAAACCCCAACTTCCTCCAACCAACTCCATCATACAAACATTTAGTATGTTATGTATTGTTTATTAGTCATCTGTACAATGGTACAAGTTGTTTGATACTCATTACTCAGCCTATTCACATACATATATAACATACTCATTCCTCCCCCACCCCCTCCGCCTTACAAATAACTATTTCTATTTATCCATTTGAGTAATCTTAATGTAAGTAACTACCAGGAGATTAATAGCGAGTGTCAGAATCCTGAAATTGCCCACCCTCCATCTCTCCTCCCAATAACTTCATTATAAACAATATCCTTTAAGCAGCATAAATTTTTATTGTAAATTTCTATAGTTATTCGCAGTCTTTCTTTATAATTTACCATTTACATTATCATCTATTTCGATTTTTCTTCATTGATATTTATCTCTGAAACAACACTCATTTATCTCAGAATGGGTATTTCCTGTGTATCAAAGAGTTAAAATTAAACATAAACAATATTTTTGTCATTAATATTCTTGTCATATTTTTACGTCAGGATAGCTGCTTTCCTCCCCTACTGCATGATCTGATTTCAGTAAGGCATACTTCTAATTATTGTTTAACAAAAGGTTAAATACTACCAAAATTATTACATTCCATCCAGTAATAACAATAATGATCAACCATGACAAATCTCAGTCTTGCCCAACAACCGTGCGACTAAATCATTGTAGCACCCAGTCACCCTAGACCAAATCGTAGCAGACCAAATTACCAGCTGCGATATTTTAACTGCTAGAAAGAATTTGAGTTAAGGAAGGGAAAACCAGCTAAAAGAATGGATGTCTTCATGGGATCTTCTCAAACATTTTGTTATTATGCACATATGTTTTTTTCCTGAATATGTGGATCAATTGTATTTGTACCTTTGAGTTCAATATGCAGCATGATATATGATTAAACTTATGAAGGCATCATGGAAGTATTTTGTCATCAAGGACTTTAGGGATAATATTCCAAAACAAAGAAGTTGCTAGGAGAGATGGTTTTCAGAAGCAATAAAACTGGATGGATGACTGAAGAAATAATGATTACAGGAGAAGAGAACTCAACTCTTGGTTACAGGAGAAATAGAAGAGCAGGGGCTTCATTGAGGCTAATGGGTATGTTGATGCTTCATTCCTTTGAGAGACATTTAACCAGCATAGTGAGAAGAGAACACCCTAAACAGGGCCAGCAGAGGGCCTAACATCACCTACCTGCAAAGACAAAATTTCCACCCCAATAATAATTACATTGTTGTAATGGTAAGTAATGAATATTGAAAGAAAAATAGGGCATCTCCCAAGAGTGATGCCTTTCTGCAATGCAGCCCTAACCCTAAATACAGAGTATGTGTTCATTCCTGGTGGCATGACATCACAACTATCTTTGATTTTATTGTAAACAAGACAGACCATCTTTGGCAACTGTATTGGGAATAGTTACTGTCTGGTATATGCGCGACCACCACCTAACACCAACTGGGAGCATAAGGAGACCTTAGGTGGCACAGTTCAGAAAATAGGTTCTTCATGGGAAAATTCATCAGATTCCATTGTTTCAAGAAAATTTGGACAGAATGATAGAGAAAAAACTGGAGAATCTTCAAAAGAGTAAACACAATGGATATGACTATAAAAGACAGGTATAAATATTTACAATCTACTACATACAGTATTGGTTTTTAAACTAATATTTTCATCACATCTTCTCTATAAGAGATGCATATCAGAAAAAAAACTGTAATAAAATATTTATCCTACATTTATAGCTATTATCAGGTAGTAACTCCCTCAATTATCACAAAATTTGATTGAAAACCTATTTCACCAGCATCTGAAGTGCATGTGAATGTAGCATCATATCATGCTTGAGTTGTCTTATAAGTATTGCAATATTTTATCAAAGTTTCCCTAAATTTGAGTTGAAAATAATATTAAGTGATAAGAATAAATATCTTTAATGGTTTTCCCTTTTCTGCCCCATGTCCCAATATCATTCGATCCTTAACGTTTCTTACAGGCTTTTATTCATTTTACACAATTAAATTAGAAATAATAATCCCTTGAAGGGGAAATTGGAACAAAGATTCTTATTCTGGAATTTTGTTAGAGAAATGCTGAAAAGTTCTATCATGCTTTTAAGGGGTTACAAAGTACATGTTATGTAATATTATTATTACTTGAAAAATACTATAGATAGGTGCAAGACCTGGAGGCAGTGGAAACATATATACAGTAAATATATAAAATACACAATGAAATACAATTAAATCAATTGAGAATCATACAATATGTACGAAGTACTAACACAAACAACACTCTTAACACTTAACCCAGAAGAAAATGAGTAATAAAATTAGACAAAGACTACGAAATATGCTTTTCTAGAAATAGGCTGAATCTTCTTCATTTCCCTACAATTATTTAGAAAAGGCTTAAAGAATCTTCCAGGGAGATATTTCTGGTCCTTTCCCACTCACAAGGTAAAAGAATTTAAGAGAGATAATAAATATTTAATGCATAACTGTAAATCATTCATGATATTTCGATACAAATTAAAGAAACTTCCACCTTACTTTGCAAAGTGTATAAACTTGATAGAAGTTAGTATATTTTTTGTAGCATAGTCACTATCACAGTCAACTAACCAGCAAATGTAGCAGCAGATTGCTGCAAATTCTGGAGCATCCCACGAGAACAACCATACTTCTGTGCCACATCACTTAGAGGCACCTCATTAGCCAGCTCTTGAAGGGCTAAAGCAGTATAAAATCTCCTATGAATTGCCATTTTCTCCATCTAAGGGCATATTTTACATGGAATGAGAAAGAAAGAAAATCCTGATTAAGTTACGTAACTGGTATAGCTATGGTTACTAGATTTTAGTTTTAAAGATACAAAACAGAAAACAACATTCTTTAGAGGAATATTTGACAGCTTCAGGATGTCAAATTTAAAATTTTACAAACACTTAACTCTCGATTACCATGGCTAATGATGGGGAGAGAAAGCAAAAAAAAATTAAGAAAACAAAGATAACCCAAACTTTTACTTTTATTTCTTAAAATGCTCATAATTTATCTAAATAAACATTTATAAAGTTAATGAATAGAATGTGAGGTAATTAAACCTCATTTAAATTAATCAATTAAAGCTAAATATTGAATTGAACTGAAAACAAATGAAATTTCTACACAACAGTGTAGAAATTACTGCATGTACCTGAGAGGGAGAGCTGAAGAGAAAAAAGAGAGAGACAATCATAAATGCAATCATAATCAATAATATAAGAGAGATTCATCACCTGCTTTGGTGCCTTAATATTCAAAGATCCCCTCATGGCTCTCACCATGAATCTTTCTTCCACACCAACCAACTCCCCAACTCGTTGCATGCTTGGAGAAAGTAACTGCCACATGTTCAGCATGCGCAACCAATCTAGGTTATTTCCCCACTGATCTGCTACACTAAAAGGTGTGACCTGGTAACAAATACATTCATGTTCAGCTCTTTATTGACATATTTAGAATTCAAATAGATGAAGAGGCTAAGGGAAAATCTACAAGACCTTCAACATAATAGGAATCATTTATGTAGACCTACAATGGCTATCAGACTATAGATATTACTTCATGAATCATGAAGATACTGTTACTATGAACCAGTGAAAGGCAGATATCAATTTTTCTTTTGGCAAAGAATTAACCATTTATGACACAAAAAGAAAATTTAACCAGGAATGTAAGTCTGCAAAACAATTGTCTGAAATGTAAACATCTACAATCCAACTCACAATTCCTTTCATGAAAAATATTCACTGAAAGGAAATGTTATATGAAGTTATTCATGCAAATGTTAAATTCATATAAATTGATCCTTCTTCACAAATTCACTAACTTTACGCATCCACTAGAGGTCTCACCTGGTCCTGGTGAGAATAATTAAGCCCGAACCCAACCTGCCCTGAACATAGAAAGAAATTTCCACTCTCAAGCATGACCTAAGAAACCTAAGAACTGAGACCTAAGAACTTTTCTAAATCATTCAGGAATCAGTCGTCAAGATGCATTTAGAAATAAATAATTGATTTTACTTTTATAATCCCTTCAGTAATACCAAAATATCTTTAGAAACATTGAAGATACTGAAGAGATACAGTCTATTGGGCTTGGTCCATACTTTGGACCGACAGACTGCAAGCTTTACCCAGTCTACGCAGACATCAAGTACCACATATAAGACACATCTTTTTACAAAAAAATAGTTTAAATAGTAGGGTACATCTTATAGGAGGAAACTGTTGAATACAGTCCCAAAAACCTTGCTGCATTTTATACATGTGTGAATTTTATAGTAGGTATTTAGAGTAGGTAAAGAATGTTTTTAGTACCTGATAAACGATATGAAGCTCATCTTCTAGGACAAAACATCTCCTCGCTCGCTGAAGCTCTTCAAAAAGGGAGAGAGCTTGGTCAGGAGGAAGGGAGGCAGCAAGGCAAGCTTCTCCTAATGCAGTGGCAGTGTATTTCACTTCTCCATCATTTTCTATTAGCCTGAAATGTGAAACTTCTTCCTTTGATTCAACTGCATTCTTAAATTTTCTCTACATAAAGGTTGAACTGTTTTTTTAAACTAATTTTTTTACTTATGATGCTCATTGAGAAAATGATGCTATACAGTGTCTCTCTGATAAATTTGGAATGATGAATGAGGTGTCCCAAAAGAAAGAAAGTCTTCCAAGGGAAGAAGAACAGCTGAAAAATACCTTTAGGCAGAATGGAGGGACATTAATCAGGCCCTTAAAGGGGCCACTTACAAGATAGAGAGCACTGTTGAGGAGAAAACAGTCACCATCATATATCTTCCTTACATTTCCACGGTTTTGGGAAAAGCAGAATTATAGCTAAACATAACATTAAAACCATCCATAAATCTTTCAAAAGGGTGAGTTAGATTCTTTGTAATGTGAAAGATGGGCTGGGCCTGAAAACTCCTAATCTATAGTATCCCCTCCAACTGTAGACTTACTTACATTGGAGAGACAAGCAGGATGTTTGAAACACCCGTAGAGGAGCACGAAAGATTCATCCAATGGTTGAATATTTCATGCTTCTTGGGGTGTCTACATGGGTGTCTCAAACGCCCAGCTGAGCTGTCTGCAACATATAGGTTGTATGATTCATCCAAGGCAGCCTGCAAAATCAGCTGTTACAGAACACTCCCTAACCTAAGACTAAAACAATCACTTCAACAAGGTGAGAATTTTGTGCAGATGAAATAGATATTGGCACCAGATTTACAAGAAGGCAATTGAGATTTGTCTCAACAATAATAACATGAATCAAGATGAGAAAATCTTCCTGAGTAAATATTCGAATCAACTAATTGGAAAAGCAGTAAAGGGTATCCAATAAGAATGAGGAATTGACTGACTAACCAGTGGCAAGAATGAGTATCCAGGACAGTATAAATACTCAGCCATACACATAACTCAACCTTGACAATGGCAACAGAAGTTGTTGCCAAAATGTCTGTACTAACCAATGCACTCACTCAGTAGAATACTCAAAAAGACTTCCTGGGAACATTCACTGGGAAAGCATCAGATCTTTCTGTACAACTGGTTTTTTCACTGTGCAAAATTTTGCAGCATAGTGATAAAATCAATTATACATCAAAGTTTACGTCAAATTTACAATAGGATTCCTTATTTCACCATGTTAAAGAATTCCATAAAGTTATGCCTAAGGCCTCATTCACACAGAGCATGCTTTGCATACTGTGTTACGCTTCACGTGAAGCACTATATAAAACATTTGGCTTACTACCAATTCACACTAAACGTGCTTAGCCCTTCATGTAAGTCACTCATCAATTCAGAGTGTTCCAGTCTCTTCTTTCAACTGAAGGCATTCAGAGCTCAAATATGCCACTTTCAAGATTTTCTAGGAAGATGTTGTTGCTGAAGAGTTCTTCTATATACAAAAGAGATATGAAGAAACGTCTTTATGTAGAGAGAAGCAATTTAAGAGAGTTCTTTCAGTTACACAGGTATGCAAGAAACCATTGTGATAAAGTTTTTAATACTTCAGGATGATTATTTATACATTTGAAATTAGCAACAAAAGGAACTAAGAACAGGAGAACGGGAAGTGGGGAAACAAAAGAGTCAGGAGAAGGGTAAGATTTGCAGAAAGAGTTAGGAGGAAAATCAAAAGCAAGGAGAAGGGGGGAAAGGAAACAGCAGTGAGTAAAGGGGGGAGGAAGGAAAAACTATTTTGTATGTGAGAAGAGACTCATAGTAACTTTTCTGAATAATTTCCATTTTTTCTAAAATATTCATCCTGTTACCCTTTTCACTGACATGTAAAATCTTCACACCTTTGTGGAATGACCAGGTGTCACAGAAATTTTTAGTTTTAGCAGAAATGTGGTATACAGTCCTGAAGCATAATCTGTGGTCTAAAATCTGATTGTGATTTATTACCTTTGATTAGCATCTGAATTAAAAATCGATCTCCTCCTACAAATTTAATCCTGCACCATGTAAATTTTTACTACACACTATTTAAATGATTTAGAAAAATAAGCAAGGGTGATTTTTCCTAAATGCATTGGCTGAGGAGATACAAGGGAGGCTATAATGATGACGTTGCTCCAGTGAAACGTCATCGCCACCTCCTTGGAACTAGAAAGCAAGTCAAGTGTTAACTCGAAGATACAGTTTACCTATGAATTAGAGAAGAATGGGGTATAGAATTTCTTAGATCTCTCCATATGTCTCATCAACAATAAGGCTACTTTTGAAAAGTATTGTAAATGTGGTTATATTGACCATAGCATTCCGTTTTCATCCTTTCACCACTATTCCCAAAAGCATGCAGCTTTCCACTGTCTAATCCACTGGCTCCTGAACATTCCTTTCTCTCCACAGGTTTTCACAAAAGAACTATATACTATAAAAACTATAGCCCTTAACAACAGCTTTTATAGTGATTTTGTAGAAAAGCTTGTTAGGAAGAAGCTGCTTCCTCTTCTATCATCCCTCCCCTTTCTTCCTCTGACAACCCCAAACATGGGGTGAAACCCCCATTTCTGAGAAACATTTCCTATGTCTTAGCAAACCTTTTCCCCAAGAATCTAAAAGACCCCTTCCAACCTCCAGCGCTCCTTATCCTACCCTAGGATAAGAGGGACCCTTCCTCTCTATCAGGGCTCTACAGGCTTAGATGCAAGGATTGCCAAATGCCCTACGTCTGTCAGACTGGCCACCCCCTCAAGAGAAGATAGCAGGGACACCTACGGTGCTTCTGCCTTAAGAACACTGCATCCTGTCTTTGACAGGATGCAGTGATGGCTGGAAAGCAGCCATCATAGTTCATTTTTGACAAAACATCTCCATAAGTAGCCTAAGGGGAAGAAGTTGGATACCTCGGAAATAATAGAGATAACCTGTGCTGAAAGCCCAATAAATGAGCATATATTCCCCAACCCTTCCCTTCCAAACTTCCTAATATATAAGCGACTGCATTTCCAATATTTTATATCTGATTATGGTGTCTTAGCCAAAACTAGTTGTAATAAAACATCTTCTGTATATTACAAAGTATTACTTATTCCTTCAGAAAATCTACCACGAAGTATTGCCAGAGAAAATAGAATTTACCCATGGTCATTTTCAAGAGGAAAACTACTCCTAAAATAAAATTCCCACCAGGCATTTTCAAACATTTTCATGAAAAGTGGTGGATGGACAAGAATGGTGTACAATTTGTATGGAAAATATGTGGCAGAAGTGACCAGGTACTGTACAAAATCAACAGTTTGTTGGTGTGTGTTGTTTCTCAGTTACGTAACTGAGAACACTAAAAATCGTTTAGCACAGAACAATGTTATGATTGCTGTTATACCAGGTGGTTTAACTTCAATACTACAACCTTTAGACATCTCTCTGAATAAACCATTCAAACTGTTCATTCATGCGTGAACAATGGAATAAGTGGATGACGAGTGGCGAAAAGTTATACACAAAAGGTGTAGCTATGATGATGCTGCATCACTTGATGTGATTTAGTGATCAAATCATGGGAAAAAGTTATATCAAAACAGTGATCAAATCCTTCAAAAAGTGTGGGATTTCTAATGCTATGGGCAGGACTGAGGACGATTTGTTATGGTTATAATTTATATAAATTTCAATCTAAGTTTTTTAATATCTGTGCTATATGACTGCCCCGGATTTTAGGAGCCTTTTTTTATGATTCAATTATTGTCTCATCTGCGGAAACATACAGTACCGAAATAATACAGATAATAATAATCCAGATAATACAGAAAGATTTTAAAAGATGCTTTGTGTTGCTGAGGGAGATAGATAAGTCCAGGAAATTTAAAACTTTTTCTTTCTCTAGTTCCAGAGTAAAGGAAATTTTTGGATTCAGAGAGTTAAGAAAGTTCAAGAAGACTTTGATTTGGCAGGTAGTACCGCCCCAAATACAAAAAATATCATCAATGTAACGTTGCCAATATAGGATGTTTTTCACCAAATATTGTCCTGAAGAAAACAGCTCTTTTTCAAGATTGTCCATAAAAATTTCCACCAAGAGAGGAGACAAAGGAGAGCCTATCACTAGGCCATCTCTTTGGGCATAAAACTTATTACAGAACTGAAAGTAATTTTGTGAAACACAATCTTGGATGAAATTTATGAGCACTATTGACACATTGAAAGCTGGTTGAAAGTTGAGCAGCACACGGATTTATAGAACTATCAAAGGCCTCTTTATCCTCTTGAGTAAAACGATCCATTGCACTATCTGGGGCACTAACTTCATTCTTGTAACGGGTTGGAAGTTGATCAGCACACAATTTTTCTAGCTTCTTTTTCAACCTATTGAATTTAATGTAGGCAAATTCACTGACTTCAGAACATACACTATCGTCCAGAAGAGTCCACTCCACAAAATGCAATTTAGGCACCAATTCACTCTATATCAAACCTAAATAGTGAGAGAGGGAGTCTCTCTGCAAAAACCACATCTTCCCCTCCAACTTCAGTAAAGTGATTTTCGCCATCCGATGATTGATTATAAGCACATCAAGTTGGACTGAATTTGAAGGTTCTGCTCACAGTTTTCTTCAATTTCAATGGCATAGTGCATCATGAGTTCTTGCCACCAGGTCGTACAGTCAATAAGGAATATTACCTACGCTGTTCGTGAGAAGCAATCTGAAGAAAACAATTGGACCTGTGGTGAAACAATGCATGGCAATTGAACCACAATAAGCACCAGCTCACACTTCACTAATTGTTTGTGAATTTTTGGCACATTATGATGCCTCAATCACCATACTCACCAGACATGGCCCCCTATGATTTCTTCCTATTCCCAAAATTGAATTATATTTTATTCTGAATAAACATTCCCATTGCTGATCACAGTTAAACAAGTGTAACCTTTTCGACAATGTATGTACGTTAGGGACATGTGTACCAATACACAGAAAAAAAATTTTGACAATTGGAAGTATACAGCCTGGGAAATTAAAAAATTCCATGTATTTTTTGATCAACCCTCATAATATGTAAATACAGAGACTGTTTTTGTTTGCATTTTGAATTTTTTTTACCATTTAATAGTTTGTCAAATATGTAACTATCATTACTCTACAAAGATTGCATTCTAATGAATCGAAAATAAACAAATATTGACCTAATCTCTTAATATCCTAAATAAAATTCAACAATAGCTAATACAAGGACTCAGTGACATGCATGTTTCATGAGTCATGTAGTTAAGTTTTGAAATAAAATATGCATAGTTAAGGCTTTATCATTCACATGGGTAATGAGCTTCATAAGTGTTTGATGGGTGCATAAGGTTGACAACCCCTACTCTAGTGGCATACTCAATACTGAACAATGGGTATAGACCTTCAAATTTATATTTCAAGTTAATTTATCCTATGACACATACTTTGATAAAAACATTCTTAACACTATTTACATTACCTAATAAATTCGTTTTCTTCCAGGTATTTTAAGCAACTTTTCAAGGGGTCCTGCAAATCCAGTTGATGTACCATTTCCTCCTTTATGGCAGCCGTCAGTAAGGTAAAGCCAGCATAAGATTCAATATCCTTTGGAGAAGATGCTACTCCACTAGCTATTACCTGTAAGGTACAGTTAGGCCACATATTTATATCAAAACATTTAAATGTATGTAACAGTGATGAATAGATTCCTACATTCCTAAATTTATCATATACTAAAAATCACATCATAACAATAACATTTAAGTAACAGACATGAAAATTTCAAATAAAATGATGTAAAGTGATATCTTCATCACCAAATATCAAATTCACTATATTGTGAAGGGTTTTATAATTATCTAACCATCCTGTGGAGAATATGTTCCAACCTGTGCTTTGGGGGTTCCTCAGCTTTAATAATCTCATATTAAATGAGAAGAATGGATGGGTGAATGCAATGACATTGCAGGCATTTTGCTTCCAAGTAACACTGGCTTTCTATCCTGTTAAATATAAATTTGAATGAAATAATTCTAGGTTGTGATTAATGTAAGTTTCAAGTTATGAAAACTCCTACCAAGAGCTATATAATGAGACAAAGCTCACATTTATCCATTTATCTATCCATTACTGAGAAAGGTTGTTCCACCTAATCAATAATAACTTTGTATTCTGACATTGAAATCATCTGAAACTCTTTATTTAAATGAAGAATATATATTTTCATATAATATAAAAATTTCGTTTTCACTGAGTTTATACTTACAGAGACATAAAAGTTCAAAGTCAGCTTTCCATTAAATGGCACAAAAAAGTGGGCACTGTTTTTGTTCTACCTGTGATAAAATACTAACCAGTTAAAATCATTTTTTTTCCATTATATGGTTGAATGCAGGATGAAACATCTTTAAACTTGGAGCATCATGTTTTTTTCTTGGGATTTCTAGTTTTTAATCGACTCAAAACTCAAGTATCCGTAATAAAAAATCCGACCAAAATCTGAAAGGGATTTAGGGGCTAGGATAGATACCAATTGGATTTGCTTTCTGCTACTTTGGTTGTAACATTTGAAATAAAGAGATGAACAAAAATTTAGGATTAAATTTGCAACTGGCCTCCCACCCATTGGTTAAGGAGAACACATTTAGTGAAATTTTATATACAATTTACTAGTCCTCAATTCACTAGTCCAACGAGGAGGTCTATCCTAAGTATGAGAACCTAATAGCAGTCTCCTTCCTCTCAGACTTTTTTTACATCAAGTTTTCCTTTGGAATTTTCCTAAGTGCATTCTTTTATATGTAAAATCATATCTTACCCTTTTGCAATAGTATAAAATTCTGCTACACTAGACTTCTGCTAATTCAAAATAATTGGAAATTGACAGTTTGGATTGCAAAACTATCAGATTATCCAAAAATTGTATTATTACATTAAATATTCATTCATGTTTGCTACAAAGTACAATACATTCTGTACTGTTTCTGTAGAGTATTGTATAAAAGTAACCTTGTTTTGTATATGATAGCCTATGATTTTTTTGCAATTGGGAGACCCGGGTTCGAGTCCCGGTTCCGTCAGACTTTTTTCATGTCCGTTTCTCCTTGGGAATTTTCCGAGATGCACGACTTTATCGTGCCAAGTCATCTAACCCATTTCCTTGTTTAAGAGAGGATTTTCTATCTTCATACTTTGTTGCACTTATCCCTAAAATTAAGCCAAAATTTATATTTTAAATTTGAAAAATTTCCAAAAATTCTGTCCAGATTAATGGAAATTTTGAATTATCAGTGTTCAAATTAGTATGACTCTAGAGTATTTAGGTACAAATATCAATGGAAGTAGCAACACAAAACATATTAAGCAGAATAGTCTTGGCAAAGAGAGCAGCAATCCACTAGAAAAAAAGACTGCTGACGTCATATAATATCATATATGCATATATATTAGGACATAAGAATAAATAATCCAAAGTATACATAAAAGTAAGTTCAAAATTAGAAAAACGAGGCTTGAATATAATATATCCTGGAAAAATGCCATTTTTTTTAAATATATTTTTGGTTTTTACTGAATATTTTTACTAGAATCTTTCATAGAACTTTTACTGAATCTTTCATTAAAAGACTCAATGATTCAAGTCCCTTCTTCTAGAGAATCTCTGGTAATTAACATCTTGAGTTCAGTATAAGGCCTTCCATTGTGAACAATAATTTGTTGTCATAAATAATAAGTCATAAAATGCATATTAAGAGCTTTTCATTATTATTAAAACAATTTAAGGTCATTTCTGCTAAAAAAGAACATTATAGTATTCTTTAGGATCAGATTACAGAAAAAATTCTCTGGTAAATACACAAAATTGCAGACAGTAACTGTAGTCTGCATTTTCAAAAGCAAACAAAATGACAGGTAAAAGTCATCAATACCTCAAATATGGCCCTTTTGAGACTTCCAGTGACCTTAGAACCACCAAGGCAACTTTGGATTGGCGGCAGATCAGAAGTGAGCAATCTCTCTACCATCCCTCGTTCTTTCTCGTGACACACCAATATACTTTCACCTTGATTAAAGAACAGAGAATGAATCAAAAATCAATAGAGTATGAAATTCTTTAGACCCATTTTACAAAAGGATAAAAGAAAGAAATTTTACAATCATATTCTTGAAAAGGATACTGCTTTGTTTTTACTAAACAATTATTTTATCAGTTCTTTTAAACACATTAGAAATTTTGAAACACTTAGAATCTCAGTAGTTCAATGAAGTTGATTATTTTTGTCCATAGATATCCTCATTAGAAAATTCTCAATATACTGGTAATGATATCATAAAATTAAATGTATTTCCAAGGGAATTATGGCCCCTTTCAAATTGGTTAACTAAATGACAACGGCTTATAAACCCCCAAACTGAAATAAATTTTCCAAACTCTGAATCCTTTTCTCTCTTAAAATTAGGAATTGAAAATTCAGAATTTCCTCTAAATTAATATTCGATTACCAAAAATTAAAATAAAGTTTAAATTCAACATTTTTTCTACCCAAACCTTGATATAAATATTACAGCATTTACAAAACTAATGGCTGACAATCTTTTACAGCTGATGATATTCTTCTAAGTTTCTAAATAATCAAGACAAACATTTTAAATCCTGAAATCTAATGTTTAAAGAGCAATCCAAGAGATACCTCTGCTTTTGAGGGTATTTTTAAGATCTTGAAGTGAATACCCTCCTTTTCTTGAGTTGCTCATTCACGTAGATATACTTTCATACTTAAAAGTGGCAAAGAAATTTTCAACTTCAGTAGTATGATTTAAAATATGATCATTGATTAAATATCTGCCAAATCTTATATTCAAAATAGATAGTATGTAGTTTGTAAGTGTGTACCTAAAACTCAAGAACCAGATGTCATACTACTTTCAACTTTAAAGCTTGTTAAATGTTTTCCCCAGACAGATAATAGGTTACATACATTTATCTAACTACCCTTGGTTTAACCCCAAAGAGTCAAAGCCTTTCCATATGAAATGCACATTAAGTTCACTTTTATTGCTTGCAGACTTTACTTCTTTGGCAAAATTAAATTAGAGTCTCATGAAATCGAGGCAAGCACCAAAAGAAGTGATATTGATAAAATATCTTTTTTGTGGGATTTTTGCTTCCAGTTCTACATTGTGACAATTCAGATAAAATTCCCAAACATTTTGTGAAATTTTAAGGTTGTAATTAATCAGTCTTCCTGATGATTGTGACAATCTGAGCTCACACATTATCCCATAAGAATAAGTGAGGGATTTAGGTCCATGTAAAAATAATGATAAACTATATGAAGAAGAGGAAATGTAAACAGTTTGCTTTAACAATGACTAATTGCAAAATCAAATGTATGACCAATAATAAGTGTTTCACAATCAGCTTGACTTTGCATATTAAATGGGAACAGCTATTTGTCCCTTTTTCATGATCAAGGAGGCTTTAAACAAGACATTCATAGTACAGTGACAGAAAAGGGAAGAAGGAAACTTTTGGGAATATGGATATATTTAGTAAAAATTACATATATAAGTTTTTTCATGAGTTACATGCTATAGTAACTATATGGATTTGAATCATTAATCTTTAATGTAAACTTCATTTGGTTAATTAGTCAATTAGTTTCCATTTCCAGTTTAAATACTCTGTTTGCATATTTCACATATACATTCTAAAGTGAATGTCCATCAATGTATTCTCACAACTGATTAAGTGATAAAATGTGTCCCTTAATAGTTATTCCTCAAAAACATAATGGAAGCACTAGATGCAGGATTATAAAATATCCTTCAAACCTGCAGTGTTAACTCCCATTCGTCCAGCCCGCCCTATCATTTGCCTATAGGTCAATACATCCAATAGTTGTCCATGAAAAAGAGGAGTCCTAATGATGACTCTTCTTGCAGGTAGATTCACGCCAGATGAAAGAGTTGAAGTTGCAACAAGAACTCTGAGGGAACCGGAACGAAAGGATGCCTCCAGAATCTCTCGCTCATCCATTGTCAACCCTAAAATGATTACCAAGGAATCCACAATTAGAGCAAAATAACATAAATTGTAAAATATAAATTATTCTGATATTTACAGGCAGCCTTTGATCAAGACCTACTTTCATCAATATCCGTTTATTTCAAACAGTGTGCTGCAGCATACTAGTATGCCATGAGAGGTAGTGACTGCTGCAAAAATTTTGAAAATTAATGTTTTTCAATTTCTATATGATAAAATCCTACTAAAAATTTGCACCCGAATCAATAGATTGCATTTATAAACACATAAGTATAAATTAAGTATAAATTTTACTCTTATTTTCATATAAGATAAGATTTTATTTGTGGGTGGCTCAGCAAATTTCCCTTTCCTGGTGCACTCTGGGGTAAAAAGTTTGGCAGACAATGATTTAGATTCACATCAATAGCCTGCAAGCCATTAATTGGCAGGTGGTAAGCGATTTTCATCACAAAGCAACTGACCCTTTTATAAGGATAAAGGAAAGGAAGGTAACCTAGTAGATTGTAAAACCTACGAAAATCCCAAAGGAATAACAAGTGTGAAAAATAGCGACACGACTGGGACTCGAACCCAGGTCTCCCACTTTCCGGGTAAGTATTCTAACCACTGAACTACCGTGCCACGTCTCTCTCACACTGTGTGGAGACTGCCAGTCTTGCTCACAAAGCATTCCCTTAACAGTGTGAGAGAGACGCGGCACGGTAGTTCAGTGGTTAGAATACCTGCCCGGAAAGTGGGAGACCTGGGTTCGAGTCCCAGTCGTGTCGCTATTTTTCACACTTGTTATTCCTTTGACCCTTTTATTTTTTTCCTGCTATAGCAAACTATTCATAGAATATGGCTAAGTTTTATAGTAAAATTTAGTGTAATGTAGTGATTATGAAAAAAGCTAGAAATAATTTTTTTTTAACTTCAGAAGGATATAATATTACAATAGTTGGAGCAAGTAAAACTTGCTTTGACATTGGTAAGAGCAAAACTGGAACTGAACCAAAATTTGTTTTTATATTAAACAAGCAGATGAATAACTGAAACAAATAAAATTACGGTTCAGTGCTCTGGAATTTATATAGTAATTGCAGCCTAGCTTTTGATCTCATCTCATCTAAGGAATGTCAACCAGCAACATAGAAAACTGCTCTAGCAACTGCTGCTTTGCCAGAGGATTTCTAACAAAAAGCATTGCCATGCACTTCATACACAAAACCCCATTAACTTTCCACTTATTCCAGAAGGATCAAAGTAAAGTAGCATCACTCTTTAGTATCATCATATCTGCCAACTATATGCTTTAAATAGCAATACTTTTTCATTTATTAGCAACAGGTTTTTCACATATACAATATGTTACGTGATTCATTGGATAAGCTCTAAAGCATTCAACTGAATCAACAACTTTCAGGTTTAAACCATTAATTTGATGAGGGTTATCATGACAAAGATACATCCTTTTTAATTAGAAATTAATTCCATAGACTGAATTCAAGTTATCCTTTTTTTGCAACAATTATGAATAAGAATTTAATAATTTGATACGTTGCTCATTCACGTAGATATACTTTCATACTTAAAAGTGGCAAAGAAATTTTCAACTTCAGTAGTATGATTTAAAATATGACCATTGATTAAATATCTGCCAAATCTTATATTCAAAATAGATAGTATGTAGTTTGTAAGTGTGTACCTAAAACTCAAGAACCAGATGTCATACTACTTTCAACTTTAAAGCTTGTTAAATGTTTTCCCCAGACAGATAATAGGTTACATACATTTATCTAACTACCCTTGGTTTAACCCCAAAGAGTCAAAGCCTTTCCATATGAAATGCACATTAAGTTCACTTTTATTGCTTGCAGACTTTACTTCTTTGGCAAAATTAAATTAGAGTCTCATGAAATCGAGGCAAGCACCAAAAGAAGTGATATTGATAAAATATCTTTTTTGTGGGATTTTTGCTTCCAGTTCTACATTGTGACAATTCAGATAAAATTCCCAAACATTTTGTGAAATTTTAAGGTTGTAATTAATCAGTCTTCCTGATGATTGTGACAATCTGAGCTCACACATTATCCCATAAGAATAAGTGAGGGATTTAGGTCCATGTAAAAATAATGATAAACTATATGAAGAAGAGGAAATGTAAACAGTTTGCTTTAACAATGACTAATTGCAAAATCAAATGTATGACCAATAATAAGTGTTTCACAATCAGCTTGACTTTGCATATTAAATGGGAACAGTTATTTGTCGCTTTTTCATGATCTAGGAGGCTTTAAACCAAGACATTCATAGTACAGTGACAGAAAAGGGAAGAAGGAAACTTTTGGGAATATGGATATATTTAGTAAAAATTACATATATAAGTTTTTTCATGAGTTACATGCTATAGTAACTATATGGATTTGAATCATTAATCTTTAATGTAAACTTCATTTGGTTAATTAGTCAATTAGTTTCCATTTCCAGTTTAAATACTCTGTTTGCATATTTCACATATACATTCTAAAGTGAATGTCCATCAATGTATTCTCACAACTGATTAAGTGATAAAATGTGTCCCTCAATAGTTATTCCTCAAAAACATAATGGATGCAGGATTATAAAATATCCTTCAAACCTGCAGTGTCAACTCCCATTCGTCCAGCCCGCCCTATCATTTGCCTATAGGTCAATACATCCAATAGTTGTCCATGAAAAAGAGGAGTCCTAATGATGACTCTTCTTGCAGGTAGATTCACGCCAGATGAAAGAGTTGAAGTTGCAACAAGAACTCTGAGGGAACCGGAACGAAAGGATGCCTCCAGAATCTCTCGCTCATCCATTGTCAACCCTAAAATGATTACCAAGGAATCCACAATTAGAGCAAAATAACATAAATTGTAAAATATAAATTATTCTGATATTTACAGGCAGCCTTTGATCAAGACCTACTTTCATCAATATCCGTGTATTTCAAACAGTGTGCTGCAGCATACTAGTATGCCATGAGAGGTAGTGACTGCTGCAAAAATTTTGAAAATTAATGTTTTTCAATTTCTATATGATAAAANACCCTTGCGAAATCCATACTGAGAGGATGCAAATAGGTTGTTACTTTCAAAATATTCATATAACTGATTAAACATAATGGTTTCAAAAACTTTAGATATGACTGGGAGAATGGAGATAGGTCTATAGTTAAGAGGGTCCTCTCTTGAACCTTTTTTATGGATGGGTATAATTCTAGCAACCTTGAGGTGGTCAGGAAAAATTCCAGACCTCAGTGAATCATTGATGAGATGAGATAGTGGCACTGCAATCAAGTCCAAAACAGACTTAAGCAGATAGGGTGTCAATTCAAAGATGTCTTTGCAGTTGGAATTGGCCATTCTTGAGACAATATTGATAACGTCAACTGGAGAAATAGGCTTCCAGGAAAAGTTGGCTGCAACTCGTCCATAGTAGGATATGTAGTCTTTATAGTTGTACATAGATTGAGGAATATTATTGATAAGAGATTCAACAGAATCCAGAAAGCTGTTGTTAAATTCATCAGCACTAATGCTAGGATATTTAAGTGGTTTGTTCTGACAAGTTTCCTCTTTTATAATTGCCCAAGCTGCTTTACATTTGTTGTGGGAGTTGTTTATGTAAGATTCAATGGAACTCCTTTTAGCATCTTGTAGACATTTTTTATAGTGCTTTTTACACTGTAAATAGTTATCTTTGGTGAGTGAGTAATGTTCTCATTGCTTAAGTTGTTAGTAAGAAAGTAGATGTCCAGTTACTCTACCCTGAGGGATGTATGAGTTCACTATTATTGTGCTCAAACTGACACCATCAAGTACTAATTGTGATTCTTTGCATAGATAACACTTTGACCCACTTATTACTCCTTAATTTAATTTGCAAATTAATTCGCAGAATCTTCTTGTAATCAAGTAAAATAAAATGCACTTGACTTCTCCTTGATTTCCTTATGACCTTTAATTAGATATATTTCCATCGACGTTTGGACTAAAAATTCATTTTGAATTTGGAATACAGGAGATTATGAAGGAAAAATAGAAGATGGATCATGGACTGCATGGTAAGGAATGTATAAGGAAAAAACAGCTAAATAGTGTCAATAGCAATTTTTTACAAACATATATTAACATAACTTGAATGGTAGACTGAAATATAGATACAACATTCATGTAATAGTCTCCATATATGCAAGTACCGATATCTATAAAATAATCAAAAAGGTATACTTAGTAAAGTAAACTAAGTTTCTTTGTCCTTGTAACACCAGGATTAACATATAACTTTTGACAATCATGTTTCTTGTAAACCACTGATTCTGATCATGATTTACAACCTATTTGTCATGTAATAAATTTTTCATTATTCTCAACCAAGCTATTAAAGTTTATTGTCCATTTTTCCATGTAAAATTGATAAATTGCAACCACAATCATCCATTAAAATCCATTTGTCACCCATATGCAATAAACCTTCTCATCCATTATAAGGATTAGAAGATTTATAGGTGCACTTCCTTAATATTTTCCCAAGGACAATGCAAAATTACTCTCATTCTAAGCATTTGAAAGGCAGAATAACAGGGAGATAGATTTCAAACATTCAAGTTTAAATTTCATGAAATTTCGTAATGTTCATGACTATCAAAATCACTTACCAAATACCTAAATTGTTTAAGGGTGGACACAGACTCATTCTAATTACTTCCATAATATTGGAAATCATACAATAATAATACTTTAATTATCCAAAGACATGAAACAATAAAATGTATTGGATTTGTCAAAAAAAATACAAAACAAATAGATAGTAAATGGAAAATTTACAATTTATCTCCACTAAATATTTGTAACATTTTTACAATTATACCATAAGTGATTATAGAATTTTAGTCCCACCGAAGTAGATTTGGTTCTTTAATAGTTAATTAATTAATTAATTGTTGTTAATGAAAGTTGGACCAATTGCAAGTTTGATAGTTATAATAGAATGAATCTGCTTGATAGTCCTTGGTGTGACTTCTTATGAATGTTATAAGAAAAAGAATGTAAATGCAAACAAAAGGAAGAATATTTAAACTTTTGAATACAGGTAAAGAGGTATCATTGTATTTTTTAAAGGTCATTCAGTGGATACCCCTCTTTTGATCTTAAAATATAGTTAGGTATAAGGAAGAAGATTCCTAAAAAATAATATTGTAATTGTGAGTGGGAATCAGCATAATAAATAGAAAGTAAAACATTTATATTTCTGGTCATTAGTGGAATTAAAAATGTTTATTGAAAGGAAACTATAGAAACATAGAAAAATGTATTACCTGCATGATGAAATGCAACACCAAATGATACAGTTTTGGCCAAGATGGGATCCAGACCAACAGGAGATCTTTTCAATTTTTCCAAGACATCTGTTACAGGAGACTTTGTGAGGTGAGATATGAATTTCTGAACAGTGTCATCTGCTTTCAGTGCTGGAGAACCAGAACTTCCTACACATGAAACATTGAAAGATTATAAAGCTAAAGAGGTCACAGCTGCAAGTCATTTGATCCACACATTTTCATCACTTACCAATTAAATAAAAACTTTTGGCTACAGTCTCAGCTAATTTTTCACACCAATTTTTTGTTGGGCAAAAAATGAGGACTGAAAACCCTTCTGATATTGTTTCTACACACAGTAGGGCTAAGTCATCACTATCTCCCTGTTGAAAAGAAATGCATTACTCACTAAAGGCATGTGATATACTCAGCAAGACTCTAAGGAACATAATTACCTGAATTGGCAAGTGTAGATTTACTCGAGAAACTAGTTTCAGATCCCGGTCATAAATATTTTTATCAAATTTAATGTATTCTTTTAAAGGAACTGGGCGAAAATCAGTTTGGTAAAGTTCAGCATGTAACCAATTTGCAAGGAGTTTCAAATTTGGTAATGTGGCAGACATGCCAATTATTTGTATGGTAAAACTGTCACTGAAAATAAAGGTAAGGCTTACAAGATATCTAAGACGCATATTTTAAATATACCATAACATCCGTATTGAGCTTGATTCCTCAAAAAAGTAATATTTCCTTATAACTGAATAAGCATTTTAAAATTATTATAAGTAACACAAAATTTGCAATGAAAATTTTTTAAATTTAACAGTTATTTTTACCTTCAAGAAAATAAAATCTTATTGATCATTCAGATATTGTCAGATAAAATTCTTCAATGAAAATTCAAAGAAATGATCTGAGTTTCTATTGATATTTATCAGAAAAAAAAGGAAATGATCGATTGATACCATTAAGCTACTGGAAACAGAAGTAAATATTTATTCACATAGTACATGGTAGCTTATCAAATACAAGGAGACATAACATATACTTACAAGCTAACAAAAACATATAGAATGTAACATATAAAAGAAACTTGGAAAAGTAATCAACTTCAGCTTATAATTTAAAATTATATCCTATGTACTTTTGTTTGCTTGTGATACAGAAGCAATGCAACTGCATTAAATATCCTGTGGTTCCTAATACTTACTAATCATAGTAATAATGGCTATATTCTTTTTTCCCTGTGCCTCTACTGCAATATTATCTCACTAGATCTGTGCTCTGAGTGTTATAGTTTTTATCATTTCCAGCCATTTCCATTATTTAACATGCTATAACATCTTATATCAAATATCTTAATCTTAATTTCATTACACTAGGAATCCAATAATAGCAAATAATTCGTGATGAAAAGAATAGTAGTGGATTTTGTTAGCAAATAATTCCTTATATAAGAATCTGAATAAGATAATTTGACAGTAAATAAAAAAGTTCTATAGAAATAAACAAACTTTGATTCAAAACAATTAATATTTTTTCCTTATTACATGTTTTTATTGTTCTTTTGTAAGCTTCCAGGGCATTTATTAGATATTCACTGAATTTTTGTGGTTTCTCCATGATTATTTTATCAGACAAAAGCAATTTCACCACCATTCTAACCTGCATCTTCAGATCAAATAGTATGCTAATTATAGTCCTTATAGTGGCCAGTCTTTTCATACTGTCCATGTCCATTAACTTTTTCAAGTTGGTTGCATAGTTAAGTATTTTATGTATGAAACAAACTGGGACAAGAAGTCCAATTTAGAGGCATTTACAGGTGATTACCAAGGAGAAAAGATACTATTCTTTACTGATATGAGTCAATAGATTAAATTAATACCAAACAACTAAGATGACAGTTACCCTCTCCACAGCCCTAGGAGGGGAGCCCTCAGCTATTTAACCAATTTGAGTGAGTTAACAGTGTGAATAGACCAGCCTATATAAGGAATACCATCAGCAGACTCCCAACCAACTGACCTTTAGATGCTGACCGTAACGCTGGCAAATTTGTTGTCACCTGAGAAATTCTAGCAGTGAAACCCTCAAAGATACAAAGTTACTGCAACTGAGCATTTTATAATTGAAGGACTCCTAAAAATGTGATTCATACCGTGCGCACATGTACTGCAACTTGGTCAGCAATAATTCCAATAAATAACCTCTGTGTGAGTCTCCCAGTAAATGTAACTCATCCACCACAACAATGCCTAATTTACCAAGGCCTCCATCCTCCATGAGTCTGAAAATCAATCAAAATGTATCAATATTCCTGAGATTAGAATATTCCTTTATTTATCATATAAAATGAAGTATTACCTATTGATTAAGCTATTTGCCTTTTCTATGGTGCATATGGCAATGTCAGTGCGCTGAAAACCACCAATTGGACTGTGGCCTCCCATAAATCCTTCCACTCTAATTCCATATCCTTCCACAAGCGACTGAAAAACATTGTATGCTTATGACCACCAAAACAATCTAATGCTTCCAATTATAAAATCTGTAAATTTTTCTGAAAATCAAGACATCATAGTTCACTCGAAAAACCGAGTACAATCAGGGAAAAACTTTAAATGCCTCAGAACATGGTAGGGAGTCTCCTATATAGGCAACATAATAACAGCAACACAATTATATCAACTCAGGGTATGTATCAACGGTTTGTAGAAGCTTAAGAGTTTAAGACAAAAACTTGATAATCATATATGTATACAAAAATCAAAAAAGTTCATGTTTACATATTTGGATACAGTATGAAAACAGTAAATAAAACGGTGGGGGCCTACGTGCGAAATGACCTAAGCTGTCGAAGCACTTTTAACAATACTACTACTACTACTAGTAAATAAAATTCAGTAAAATTTGTATTATATTTCATNAGGGGAAATAGTTGGAGGGGGGAACAGGGGCAAATCACCAGATGTGGTAGCAGAAGGGAAAGTACAGCTTGGTGTTCCAATCGAATGCACTCCCGCCAATTTGATCACTCCAGGCAGAAGGGTATCCATCCGCAGACCACTATATAAGTAACGACTCAACCTTCTAGCGGCACGGCTAGTGGGATGGCTAGTATCAACTTAGAAACCCAACTTTGAAACCAAGTTTTGACAGAGCAGAAGAAAGGTTTCCCACCCTGCTTCTCTCTCTCTCTCCTTCGGCGCAGCTGGGCGGGAAATTATGAACGTGCCGCATCAGGCTAAGATACGGCACAATAGTTCACTCGAAAAACCGAGTACAATCAGGGAAAAACTTTAAATGCCTCAGAACATGGTAGGGAGTCTCCTATATAGGCAACATAATAACAGCAACACAATTATATCAACTCAGGGTATGTATCAACGGTTTGTAGAAGCTTAAGAGTTTAAGACAAAAACTTGATAATCATATATGTATACAAAAATCAAAAAAGTTCATGTTTACATATTTGGATACAGTATGAAAACAGTAAATAAAACGGTGGGGGCCTACGTGCGAAATGACCTAAGCTGTCGAAGCACTTTTAACAATACTACTACTACTACTAGTAAATAAAATTCAGTAAAATTTGTATTACATTTCATTAACATCTGGTTAAGGGTTTATATACTTTGATATCTTTTGAGATATTACTATGAATGTTGTACATTTTGATTTAGTACACTATTTCCCTGTAATTCACAAACCCTTATATCCAAGGAATAGTTTCAACTTCCCTTACCCAGTATTAACAAGCAAGGACTCCCATGTCCACAAATTACTTACACTTTTTGTGTAACCTCATTTAGAGCAGAATATAGGACAAAATTTTATTTAGTAACAACTGATGAGTAAAAATTGATATCTTATAATTATTTAAGAAGAAAAACATGAAAAATATTGACATGACTGGAGGAATTCAGATATTGTCAGATAAAATTCTTCAATGAAAATTCAAAGAAATGATCTGAGTTTCTATTGATATTTATCAGAAAAAAAAGGAAATGATCGATTGATACCATTAAGCTACTGGAAACAGAAGTAAATATTTATTCACATAGTACATGGTAGCTTATCAAATACAAGGAGACACAACATATACTTACAAGCTAACAAAAACATATAGAATGTAACATATAAAAGAAACTTGGAAAAGTAATCAACTTCAGCTTATAATTTAAAATTATATCCTATGTACTTTTGTTTGCNAAACAAAGTAAGATTAGTTAAAAAGTCAAATAAATGGACAAAAGATAGCAAGGACTATACCAATCTACACTAACTTTTCAAACTATTGAGATTCTAACAGAGAATTAAATACATTGGAATATGCTAACATCAAGAAAGTTACCATGATAATATCATACATTTATGTATGGCTTGAAAGAAAATAGAAATTGAAAAAAAAGATGTCATGAGTGCAAATATTCAGTTGAATTTGTTACATTTAAGATTTCAAAGACCTGCAGAATGAAATAGAATATTTTTAATGAAAATATAATAAATATACCTTTTTAATTGAGACTACAATTTTTTCCTATTCTAATCAAGTAGATAAGGGTCATTCTTATGTTACACAAATTGAATAAAATTATATAAAAATTGATCTTATGCAATGATTAAAAGCATATTTACTTTTAAAATGAAAATTTTGAATCACTTGGGACAATTAAAATTACTTTTTCTCATTGAATTGGCAAAATAAAATGCTGACATGTTTAAAGCTACATTCCTTCATTACATTACACCCTTTTTATCAGGTATACAGATGTTAAATACATGGCTCCTGCTCAGGTAAGTGAGAAATTTCTAAATCTACAGAAGTAAGAAACTTTTATTCAATTTCTGCTGAGATATCAGAATTGAGAAGCATCAATGGTGTAAAACCCAGGTATTCTATGGTTTTTCAATATTTCTAGATGCTTCATCATATTATTTATTTTATCATCATTTATGATTTTTTGCATGATATCTGATTTGACAAAAATTAATTTTATTGCTGCTGTTAGAATACCAAGTTCGAAAGAAAAACAGTGCTCCATTTTGCTATAAGAGATTCTAATTGCCCCAACTGAAAAGGAACTATAAAAGCTGCTCTAAAAGATCAGGAAAATTGTACCTGCTGAATGATGTGAGTTCCAAGTCCAATAATAATTTTTTTATGCTCAAAATCATCCACAAAGTTCAGTTTTCAGATATAGATATTAAGTCATGGGATACAAAAATTTAGAGGAAGAATCACTTAAAAAATACCTCTAAACCCCTTCAAAAACAAATAATCCAATTTATATTTATTAATATGAACTTAGGATATTTTATTATGCCAAATTGAGAAAGTTGACTGCATCACAACCAGCCACAACACCTTTAATCAAATCAATTGATACTTACCTGAAAATGACTAGTCTTTTCAACAACAACAGAAACAAAGGGCAAGATGATTATGGCTTTTTTCTTGCACTCAATCACAGTTTTAATTGTCAATAGCTCCGCAACCAAAGTCTTTCCTACAAAATAAAACTTTCTGTTAGTATGTTCTAACATTGTTCATCATACGTGATAATGGTATTCATCTTAACACTGAGTAAACACTAGCAATCTACTTCTACCACAGTGAAACAATTTTCAACTCCCAAGTTAAAACAAATAAACATTCTATCTGCATGGTATATAACTCCTAAGTTTCAAGAATTCACTTAGACTCAAAACTATCCAAGCACTCACATAAGAGAAACCTTAATAGTAGACTTAATTTTGTTTCAAGGAGTAACAAGTGTTAAAAATAGCAACATGACTGGAACTTGAACCCAGGCCTCCCACTTTCTGGGCAGGTATTGGGAGAAGACACAGCATTCAGTGGCTAGAATACTTGCCTGGAAAGTGGGAGACCTGGGTTTAAGTCTCAATCATGCCTCTCTTTTCAGACCTATTATTACTTAGGATTCAGCTGCATGACTTTTCTATGCTTGGTAAAGCACCTTTCTTTAATGCTTGTTAATTCTGTTCGCTACAAACTAAGACAATTATGC
Organism: Ladona fulva; assembly: GCA_000376725.2. NCBI lineage: Eukaryota > Metazoa > Arthropoda > Insecta > Odonata > Libellulidae > Ladona > Ladona fulva. The sequence goes on from KZ308376.1 coordinate 588,968, forward strand.
CAAAGATCTTCTTTCAATACACTATGCAGAATTTTATTCACATATCATCTACAGAATTATCTTTTGATGATCTATCTAAATATCTAACACTATATTTAAAATGTAAAAGAGGGTTATCTGTATAATGACCCTCAAAAGATTAAATGATACATCTTCACCAATATTTATAGGTTTAAATCTTCATCCAATGCCATACATCCTTTACAAAGTAACTTTTACAATAAACAACTCCCAAGATTATCCTTTTAGCTCAATCTTCCATTAATATCCTACTCATAGCCATTACAACTTCCAGATCAACCATCAAGAACTGTAACTGTAAAACAACCTACTCTTCTTGACCTGACCTTGTTGGGTCTTGGAAATTACATATCTATTATATACAGATGCTTCTCTGGATATATACGAGGTGTGATAAAGAAAACAGAATTTTTAAATTTCCCAGGATGTATAATTCCAATTGTCAAAATTTTTTTTCAGTGTATTGGTACACATGTCCCTAACGTACATTGTTAAGGGCAGCTATTTTGAAAGCTTAGTCTATTGTTAGCAGTCAAAAAAAAAAGTAAAAAATTTCACTTTTTTATCACGCCAGGTATATTTATATGAGATATGAATTCAGGAGCTAAATGAAAAATATCAGAGACTTGGCAATTTTTACCATATAGGCCCCAACTATCACACTACAGGAAAAAATGAGATGTCAATCCTGTCTCATTGGCTTCAATCCTAGAATGCCCCAGAAAAGGCACTCTTCCCATTTATATATAGTGTGGATTTTCAAAAATTAATTTGGGCACTTTGTGAGATGACAGAGACTTGAAATTCACAATATCATTAGAAGAGGTGGTCATCTATGGCATGAATCTAAAACTTTACCTAGAGTTCCCTTGGCCCTTGTGCCCTTGCTAGGACTATTCGTATTTTGCCCATTTCAAATACATATGGCAGCTTATTAATAATTTTTGGGGCACTTTCTGGAAAGCCAGATAGCTAAAATTTGGCATTTGAATAGAATTCATCTCTACATTTTATAACCAATGTTGACCACTTCCAAACTGATTCATGGTTCAATGTCAGGGCAAGTTAAATGCTATTCCATATGAAATGTACAGGATATTTTGAGGTACTTCCAGATATGATGTAGCCTTGAAGCATAAGGGACAGTTACTAGAGAAGCTTTTGAAACATGATTTAAATGGACATCTACCATAATGATCCTAAGTTTGATGCTAGGACGGTTAAAATCACCCTTTTAAATACACAGGGAGAATTTCAACATTTTCTTTTGCAGCTCTTCCCAAAAAGATAGACAGATGTAATATGACATATGGATAGTATTCGTGGCAATGTATCATATTGTCGGTAGGCCACTTCCCAACTGATTTTTGGATTGACACCATAGTTTTCAATCTTAAGGAATCTGTATGGAGATATGGAATTCATTGAGCAGTTTTTCCTATATTGATTGCAACATTAAATGCTAAGTTCATAAGTATAGAAGACCTTACTCCATAGCATAATAAGCATTAATACCTTAATGAACTGTCCTAGGTTTGATGCAAGAACAGTTTAACTTATGAATAAGTTTCTTATAGAGAATTCAAGCTTGTTCTTAAACCAGAACTTTGGAAACAACAGGCAGGAAAGTTTATTATCCCAAAGCTACCAATAGCAACTTTTACTTGTAATTAGATAAAGTCTTTATAATGGGAAAATTGAAGCTTTTTTTCTCCTCTCCCATTTAACCCATAAGTAAGGTTAACAGTAAAACAAACACAACTTGCATAAAATTATGACAGTCATGACATAGCATAAGGAGAATGTTCTACTTTCCATTTATCATGCTCAATTCTTCTTGCAGGTTAAATACAATATTATCTTTCAGGCATCTTCCACTCTGTATCATACTATAATTGAAACACAAAATACAGTAATCTACATAATGGCCTTTAAAAATTACAATGATCCATCTTGACCTACACCAAAAGATTTAAGTATTCTTCCTTTTTCTTGTATTTACATTATTTTCCTATTAACTTATACGAGAAGACATACCACATAAGTTTACAATGATCTTAAGCCAAAGAGTACATACCGGCTGATGTTGGTGCGGAGTATATAAGGTTTTTTCCAGAAAGAACGAGTTGATTTGATAGACATTCAACTTGCCATTGGAACATATCTTTTACACCCATTTCTTCATATTTCTAGGAGAAAGATATACAGATGCAGAAATTTACAATTGATTCTCCATTCTTTAGAATTTAATTTTTAAAGATGAAATTAAGGAGTCAGTAAACCTTACCTTTAGTATGCTCTTAGGTAAACCCCAATCTCCCATATTGCATTTAACAGTATTTTCTTCCATAGATTCACGTTTGTCATCATTGTGCTTTTCCCCACCTGGACATAAAGAACAAACAGACTTTATTTTTGTAGGCTCGGCTCGAATTCAGAGATTGACTTTGATTTTCTATACCAATATAGTTACCCGAATTGCCATTATTGTGATCGCTACCACTTTCCTCTAACTCAAAAATATCGGCCGGAGAACCTTCGGATAGGATGCTTTTGGGCCCTTGAACTTCTTTATTATACTCATTATTAATCCGATTTATTGATATATGTTTACATTTTTCCGCATTTTCAGCGATCTCAATAGCTGCCAGAGTGTTTTCACCTATGTAAGCGGAGTTAAAATCTTCTTCCATTTCACCACTTTTAACAATCCCAATGCATTTTCAATTGAGACTGAATTGCTCCAAACAGAATTACGATGAATATACCTTGCAACAGCACTTATTTGAATCCAGCAACTCAACATTCTACTTTATGTATTCGGGCACGTTTACTTAGAACTTTTGAATTTCATTTACATTGTTGAATTCAGCAACGCATTTCGCCACTCCTTTGCCTTTGCTGTGGTTCAAATCCTTCAAATCTCTAGTTCGAACGCACTATTCTCATTTGGAATTAAAATTGGGAAATATTCTCCACCCTCTCATTTTCAAGATTTTAGGGTAAATATTTGTATCAAATATTTACCGTTTTTACTCTCTGTATATTTAGCAATTTCACTTATTTTCTTCATTGAAAGATGGGAAGCCCAGAAAGTCTCTGATTTTATTGTATTTGGTTATCGAGAAGATAGGTAAACAGATGCGTTTAATCATAACAATTTCTTGAATTTTTACCTTATTTCTCCCTTCTCGTAATACTAAATTTTATCTATGCTTTAATTCTCTTTCTGATCTATATTAAGTTCTTATTTATAGTATTTAGAAAGTCTCGAATTTATTTCTGAAATTTGAGGGAGCGATTGGCGGATTAATTTCAAGTATAATCGTCCTTTATTTTGAAGAAGCTATGTTTTTGCATACATCTTCCGTGATATCACGCTAAAATATAACTTTCAGATGTAGAAATACACCTATAACATAACGTATTTACAGCCGAGACCGGATTTAGACTTGTTTGGGCCCCTACCTTTTTAAATTACTCTAGCTCATCCCAGAGAACATTAAAATATATACACATACATATAAATAGATACTTGAAATACTGTCGTTATTTTTCTATTGAACATATTAAAGAAATTGTTCCAGGACCAATTTTAGAGTTTTTAAGGCCCTTATAGTATAGTAGCTCTTACGAGATCAGCTGAATTAATTTTAGGTCTGATACAGATCCTTCACTTTGTCATCTAAAGCTGTGTATCAAGATGAGGGACACCCAAGTCATTCAAAAGTTTGGCTCATTACTTATTCATTAGCTATAATGATGTTGACATTATTCTTTGTCAATTTTCCCAGATTCTTACTGCACGATGTTGACGTCTTGGGTGGTAATCTGAGGTGGATGATCGGATATTTCATGATCAGAGCTGATAGTGAAATAAAGTTTGACTACATGATGAGAGACTTTTTTATTTATCCACAGAAACATTATCAGCATTGATAAATCGAAAAAGAAATACATTTTGAAACGCGTGACCAAACAACAAATGAGAAACTGCGAACCTCATCGATACAGAAATTACTGTTGACAGGTATTCACCGTAGGCTTTCTATTAGTAGGTTCATTCTAAAAAATAATTATGTGATTAGTTAAAACGTGTAGCTTCTTAATAACTTATTAATTAATGTCTTGTAGGATTAACTAACACATTCTGTTTTCATATTCTTGATGCATTTAATTCTCTCATGTTGAGATTCAAGGGGATATCCAGGCTGTAAATTGCGTTATATAAATTTTAAACGTGATTCTCATCGCAGAAGACGATTGTTTGTAAATTTTGCGCCCACTGCGTCGCCCAACGTTTATACTAGTGTTATGAAAATTAAGCCAAGGTATAACGCTTACGAAACATAAAGAGCAACGTAGTTTCGCGTGGCAAAAGTCAAGGTTGATTGATTGCTTGAGTCACTCGCAATTTAATAAATGAATGAGAATGTCGCACACGCAGTGTGTTGACGAATTAATCAGAGAGTATTTATTATATAGAGGATTCAATGGAACTCTTAAAGCATTCGATGCAGAGCTCAAGGTAGATAAAGACAAAGGATTTCGGGTGAGTATTTTCACGTATTTACATTTCTCAGATGATACCTCACTAGACCACCTATTCGAGTGCCCCGTTTTAAATCATTTTGAAGGTTGACCGATTATTGGACCAATTAATGCAATGCATCTATTCGTATGATTTGACTTCTTTGAGAGAAATATGGGCTCATTTAGACCAAAGAATGTTTTCAAGACTGGATCATCACTTTATTGCCGGTAATTGACAGTGCATGACATGATACTTGTGGCGTTGACGATTATCAGAACATCTGTCCTGACATCTATCTATCTTGCAGCTGTGAAAAGGCTAGAAAATGCTATGTTGAAAATGTATCTTATAAATGCAGTGATCAACGGAAAGCAAGATAAACTAACAGATTTCTTTTTGAAGATGACCCCAGAAGTACAAAATCAAGCAGAGTGGAAAGATTGGTTCAGTAAGTACTAGGTTAACATTTAAACCCAACTTTCTATCTCCCTTGAAGTTTTATAATGAAACTTGACTTGTTTAGTTTCATTCTTTTCTCACCTTATGAGTATTTTGCTTGCTTATCTATCCATAATACATCTTCCTTAAAATATTATCAGTCCTTCAGTGTTTTCAAGTGTCGTGAAATTTGTTTTAGCTATTTTCCTTATTTTCTTTGAAATTTTTCCCAACTATTTTCCCTTTTCTTTCTAGAATGAAGCTAACCTTCGCCTTTTTATTTTGAAGCCTCCTTTCTCATCTTATTAATTGTTAATTATTCTACTTTGAGTCTCCAATTGCAGCACTTAGTTTATTTTATGATCAATGAAAATTTGAATTCATTTTCTGTTTCCATTCAGTTTCTGTCCTGTTCCTCCATTAATATTGACTCATCTTTCTAAGAAAATTTGGAATTTTTTTCATCTTCTTGCACCTTGCTTTCTAAATGATTTCTTGGATGTTACTTACCAGTCAGCTCAATTATATAACCTAAAGTCAGGCGTTATTAGAATGAATTTGTATCGAAGAAAATCATCTCAGTTTGTCAGCTGGGTAAATTTACAGAATACCAATGGTTCTGCCAACTTGGTGGCCATCCTCAGGGTTGTGTGAATGTAGAAACTGTTATATCAAACCACCACTTACCCCGCTGGTAACCCGAGATTCATTCAGTTAAAAAAAATGTTGTCTTTTTACATAGATGAATAATGCTTATCAGAAAGAACAGTTCTTAGAATTGCGAAGTTGACAAATAAATATTTTGAACAAAATATTGCTTGTCTTCAACTATGGTGAATTATGAACAGTGTTATTGGGTTCACTCTGATGTGTGCTTATGGTAAATATTGCGTATTTATGAATTTTATTCATAGACAAATAAATTGCTTAAAAATTTCAGTGCTTCCTTTTGTGAAGAACCCAGAAGAAAATCCTACTTTCAGTGTCCATTTTACAAGACAATGGCAGGACACATTGCTTGCATCTCTTCACAATTTTCTCTCAATCATATTCCAGGTAAGTTTTATTAATATCAAATTACTTATGATTGCATTTTATAAAGCTGTGGTAATAAAGCTGTTCATTTCTATTGGTCAGTATATAGTAGTTATCATAAAGGATATAATTATGTATTGCATCATATATTATGGTTCAGTAGTTGAATTTACAATATATGTGCGATGCCAATTTTCCTTTGATTGCAGTAAAACATTATTTATTTTTCTTGTCTTTTATGTCTAAGTATATATAGTGAGAGTACCATCATATTGATAACTAGGGGCATCCAGAAATATTGATAGGAGGTCTCTACTTTAAGATTGTAGGGCGGGAAATTATGAACGTGCCGCATCAGGCTAAGATACGGCACAATAGTTCACTCGAAAAACCGAGTACAATCAGGGAAAAACTTTAAATGCCTCAGAACATGGTAGGGAGTCTCCTATATAGGCAACATAATAACAGCAACACAATTATATCAACTCAGGGTATGTATCAACGGTTTGTAGAAGCTTAAGAGTTTAAGANTTTTAATGTATAGGATGATCACAGAATTAAAATGGAGAAAAGCCTGAATTGATCCGCAAAAGAGAGAGTTATTTATACTCAGCATAAGATATAATATTTAAGGTCCATAGAGAATTCAATTTTCATAATAAAATGATAGTTCTTTTGTGGAAGTTTGGTGTCTAAAAACTCATTTATATATATCATATTGTAAAAGATGTTTTTATGAATAAGCTTTCCATTTTCCATTAGTCCATGCCCCAACCAGTGCTCTCTGCTTTTGGAGAAGATGCTGCAACTATCAAAAGTCTACAAGAAGAAAACCAGATCCTAAGAACTCGTCTAAGTGTACTCCTTGATGGGGGACAAGGTGGTGCTTATCAGCTGAGTCATCTGCACTCATCCACTAAAGCACGTCTTATTTCTGTGGCTGATGTCGTTATTCCTGAAGTACCTCCATCTCCAGAATTAATGGATGATTTTTACATCATTGCCCAGTTAGTATTTTTTTCTCGTAATCACAGTAAATACTATTAAAATGACCATTACAATTACTACTATTTATTTGACATTTTCTATAACAAAAATCAAAATCTCTCATCCAATTTCCACTATCATCTTCTATTCCATCTTATAATATTTTTTTAGCTCCTGTATTGCATTGAAAATGACATATTCTGACTTTTTGGACCAATGTTACGCCTTATATGTTATTCTGCCAATTTGATTAATTGGCTATCTTTGTCCACTGACCAATGTTACCTCACTATTTTGTTAATCCTTCCCAGTATTTTAATTTTGCATGTTCTTATCCTTTTTTGTTTCCATGTTATCTCTATTGGACTTTTGTTCATCCGGCTTTCTTTTGGCATCCTGGTCCCTCTATTTACATTCTCTTTCATTTATTCCCATCCCACATCCAGTTTCCTTTCCAGCCAAGTCTTTGGTTAAGAAACATACTCGAATCCCAGACACTAAGAATGACCCAAGTCATGCAGGGCAAAAAGTAATAACACGATTGTAAGATGCATGTTATTTGCTTTGGTACTTGTCCCAGTATATCCAGACAGGCTTGTGTTTGAAGCTTGGGTAGTGGAGTGATAGGGGTACTTGAGCATCCATCCTCTTTTGTGGACAACCAATCTGCATTATAGTTAAACTAATGTTTTTTGCAATGTCTGCTTTATCGTAATACATTTTAGATTGTGAATCTGAGATACACCTAATTTTTTGAAAGCTCTATAATAAATGCAAAACAGATGCAGCTAAGATTCAGGAATATACAGTATATCTCTTTATCTGTAGCCTGAATGGCATTGCTAGAATGTTGTAATTTGATTTATTTTTAGAGTCTGGGCCATCATTTTGAGAGTTAAGATAACTTGAAGCCTCCATCAGTCACATTGATGACCTTTCAGCTTCTTATTCTGTATGATTCATCCTTTCAGCCTGAAACACATCTGTTATTTCCCCCCTTTATTGGAAAAGGCACCAATGCTTCTTTCTAATCTTATTCCATATGTAGCATATAACCAAATCTATAGCTGTCATATCACCTGTAATGTATGACAGTTACTTTCTTAATGACAAGCTCTTCTCATGTCTTTTACATCCTGCATGTCCAAGGGCTGTATGATAAGTACCCGTGTTAGGCAAGAAGATGCATTTTTTTTATTCTTTTAAATTTATTTCTCGATATAGTAACTTTTTCAAGACATCCAAAAAATATGCTTTGGTTGAACTCTGCAAAATAGACCTCTGTTGTGGCGATGACTTCCTTGTTTGATGTGAAACACTTTCCCCCAAGCCATTTTTTCATGTTTGCAAACAAAAAGAAATTGCATGGGGCTAAATCTGGAGAATAGGGTGGATTAGGTAGCAATTTGTACTGTAATTCGACCAGTTTTGCTGTGGTAATTGCAGATGAGTGAGCTGGTGCGTTGTCATGATGGAAGAGCACTTTTTTGTGTAGGATACTTTGTATGTGTTCAATTGAGATGTTTACAATGTCAGCAATCTCTCTGATCTTCACACGGTGATCTGCTAGCACGATATCATGGACTATGTTAACCATATCCTCTGTAGTCACCTCAATCGAACGGCCTGGGCTCTCTTCATCAAAAACGGATGTTTGGCCACACTTGAATTCATTAAACCAATATCTGATGGTAGTCATCAAAGGTGCACGGTCCTTATAAACAGCATACAACTTCACCTTGATTTTCTCATACGTCTTGCCATTAAAAAAAAAAAGTAATCTAACCACTGATCGATATTGCTCTTTCTCCATGGTGGCAAGCAAATACGAACTTGACTACTTTCAACAGCTATCAAAACAAAACTACTCAATTAATGTCTGAAACTTTGACAGTTATATATCTAAAGATAAATAATGGCGTTAAATTATGGCATACACATTTTGTGTCAATGGTGCCATCAGTTGCTAAACACGGGTACTTATCATACAGCCCTCACAGTGTCATTTTTTAGTATAGTGTAATAAAGTAATGTCTTAATCAAAAGAACAATGATTTGGTTTGGGAGTAAGAGTTCATAATGCAGAGTAGTCTTTGTACATAAATCCGAAGAAAAGATCAACATATATTTTGTACTTTTGTATCACTTTATAATTTCTGCACATGCTCATTTATTTATTTATGTAACAGGATATACCCATTTTGTTACAAACAAAAAAGTCACAAAGAAAGAGAATAATTAACAATGTTGAAGCTTATAAAAAAATAATACATAAAGTGTTACATATATATTATATAAATTGGTAGTAGCAATTTTTAATACACATGATATAGTACAATAGAATATTCTTTTATTTACATTAGTGTACAAAAGTGGACAATTTGAAATTTATAACCAACATTCTATAGGACTTATATTTTTAATTGTATTTAAACTACAATGAAATATGTCAATATTATTAAAAATTTCTGATAGATCTAGTTCTGTAGCGTTTAACATCATGTCTGTCTTATCGAAAACATACTCGTAATGTACTCGTAATCCATAAAATAAGGAAATCCCATCAGTGAGGTGAAGTATTAATTATTAAGGTCTGAAAAAATATCAGTTGTGTGTGCCTGGTGGAGTTCTATGACATGATGATTTATTTGAATAAAAAAGAAACACTAAAATGCAAGTCCAGGGTTGTGTTACTTGTATTTTTGTGGTGTTTTTATATAAATTAATTAATTTTTGTCATCTTGCTTCTGTTATCAAGATGTGGATGATAAAAAAATATATGTTCTCCATACTCGTAATTTTATGCTCCAAGTTTGAGGAATCGAATGCATCTGTGATCTTATTCTGTTCGTCAGTTTGCAGTTCATGATTATCTCCTTTTTTTACCCCAGTTAATCATTTTTCATTCGTTTTGTGAACAACAAAATATTCATATACATATTTCACTTTTCCTTTCTTCTCGAGGGCATAGAATTAGCATAAATTTAAATTAAATTTCCATTTCCGTTAATGAAATGAATTTAAGTTGAAAAGAAAGCGCCTGCCATTAATTCATTTCTAATGTAGAGACCACTCNTAACCGATGTAATCTATTTAGAGGTGCAATTTAGTATTTTTAATTTAGGTGTAATTTTTTTTGGAAGCAGGTATGGCAAATAAGTATTGGCTTCTGGTGACATGGGATGGCACATGGAGTTTTATATTTTTTTAAATTGAGGGACAGTCTATTCTGTTGTTGAGTAATTTGACAAAAATATTAAGTCTGACAGTAAACGGCGATGGTGAAGAGGGAAAAGTTTAAGCTGTTGTTGTATAACTTCATGTGATATATTTTGTACATCATGACCCTGCTTATAGTTAATTAGTCTAAAAAATGTATGTTACACTCTTTCAATTGATTTAGAATGTTTTGCATAATATGGGGACCATATTATGGATGTGTATTCCAGTATGGGTCTTACAATTGTGCAGTATAGAACTTTCAGGGCTATTATGTGGTTCATACTTTTAGCATGCCTGGTGATGAAACCTAACATTTTCAAGGCTTTGTTGCTTATGAAGTGAATATGTGCATCATAATTAAGAGATCAAGCATCAAGTAGCACACCAAGATCTTGAATTACTGATTCCCTTGAAAGTATGTTACCATCAATGTTGTGTGGGTAAAGTAATGGCTTATTTGATTTGGTAAAGGATACAATCTTGCATTTATTTAAGTTTAAGCTCATGCCATTATTGGAACCCCATGTCTGTAATTCTAACAGGCTATTTTGCAAGGATACAGAGTCATTTCTGTTTTTTATTTCCTTAAAAATTTTTAAATAATTTGCAAACAGTAGTACATTTACATTTGTAAATTTGAAAGTTATATTATTTATGAATATGTTAAACAATAATGGACCGAGGTGAGACCCTTGTGGGACCCCTGATGTGGAGTGAAAAGGGAGAGAAATAAAATTTTAATGTATAGGATGATCACAGAATTAAAATGGAGAAAAGCCTGAATTGATCCGCAAAAGAGAGAGTTATTTATACTCAGCATAAGATATAATTTAGTGGCAACAGTTCATTGAGATGAAATGTACAGAAAATATATTTTTGACGAATTTATTTACCCAAATCCCTAATATTTGAAGCAGACATTGACATAAAATCATGTATGTCTTGAATTACATGAAAGTATTGTTCATTGATTTACTTCAAGAGTATACAAAGTATGTTATGCTTTATTTCTTTTAGTCCTTATTGCTTAAGAATCTGCATTTATTAAGGTCTGTGAGTAAAATTTACTCTCTGAAATTATGATAACATTACTTAATAATTACTGTAAACCAATGGACAAATTAAAAAAAACTTCGTGTTTATAGCATCCATTCTTATGCAAGATTGACCTTTAATCAAATACATGTGTATAAACGCTATGGTAACCTCTTTGCTTGCATAATATTAAGTGTAGTCTTTATAGATGGAAATCAATTACACTTATATAAATTCAGACATGCAGGTGTACAAAGTATAAAGGAGAATTTTGACTGGAAATTGATGTGTGAAATGAAATAGGAAGTGACGTTTTCTAAGTTTTGATTTTTAGCTGCAACTGATGGAGGGTCGAATTTTGTCTATTTAAAAGATAATAAAACAAATGTAATGTTTCAGAGAGCCTCAAACCGCTGCTGAGAGCCAAAGCAAGACTCTGAAAAACCTCATTCGCAACATTGGCAGTGGGCTTCCTACTTCACCTATTTTAGGAAGAAAGCAGAGTCAAAATTCCTCTTCTCAGCAAAACCAGCATTCTGGTCAGTAGAGAGATCTGTTTGATACCATTAGCTCTTGCCTTGTTAGCATTTTGTTTTCTTTAGTATTAATTCTTTGTACATAAATAATTATTTGGTAGATGGTTAGATATTTGGACATAATAGGAAGAAAGAAAGCTACTTTTTGAGAAGTACTTGGTACATGTTTTCAACAAGTATATTTAAACAAATCGAAATAGTTTGAAAGTGCAACTGTAAAACCAGCCAAAGCAGTAAAGACACTGGCATTCTAATTGGCAAATTAGTAAAATTAAGTGGACTGTTCCCATTAGCCATGCTACTTATACCATTGTACACCCAGTTACACATAAATCTTACCACCTTTATATATAAATATACTTTTTGAAAAGTTGTACCAAGTACTTCTCAAAAAGTAGCTTTATTTCTTCCTATGATGTTAACTTCCAAAAATTTATCATCTGGTTATTTATTATTATTTTTATCTTCCATAATTATCATTTGAGAAAAATATTTCATAAAGTTTTTAACAATCTATTGAATTCACATTCAAAGGAGGACAGAAATTTCTGCAAAAGAAACTACAATATCTCACCTCAAAAAGAGATGACTGTCAACAGGTAAAGGCCTCAAACTAGACAACATCAATAAACAAATCTTGATCAAAACTTCACAATAAAGTTTAAATAAAATCTTTCATCAAAATTTATAATACAAACCAAAGTTATTAAAGAAATTTTCAAACATTTAGAATTCACTGCCATAGTCATTCCTAAAAACTGTACTTTTGAGCTATTAATAAATAATCTAACCATCTATATACATCTGGCTTTAAATTAGTTTTTAATGCAATGAATCTAAAATTTATATTCTTGATACTTTTTCTCAGTGCTCCTGCTAATAATTATACAATGATACCATGGCTTATGAAGATAATTCCATCTGGAATCTCAGGTGTTAGCCAAAATCTTCATTAGTTGAAATTTTAAGTTATCAGGCGTCCCACTTTTTGCTGCCTTCGACATAAACTAACAATTTGGGTCTGTGGGTGTCCCCTGTGTGATATGAGCAGCTTATTTCTTTTCCACATACAAACAGAAAAGATAAAATACTTGCATGGCCCAACCATTTATGTATGCTGCTTTATGTTAGCTTGCGCATCCAATAAAACATTTCTTAGCCAAATCAGTATTCATTAGCAGTGTCAAAAAAACAGCAAAAAAATTTTTGTTAGCTGAATAATTCATTACCAATGAAACTTATTAGCCAAGGTATCACTGTGTATCCAAAATATGCTATTGAAGTTGCTTTTTTTAATTTGTGAAGGACATTTTTCATTCTTTATGTGAAAGAAGGATGATGCAGTATTTCTTGAAGAATGTTTCATCGTAAAACAGTTGTAGTAGTTCCACTCTAGTTGTCTTGCTCTGTTTGAAGACCTTTTACTCTTTTTGTTCTGTGTGATGGCCTTATAATAATAATAATAATTGTATTCATTGATTGGCATGAAAAGCATGGCAGAGTTTTGTCAATTCACAATATACATACAAACAACAAATACAGTTAAAAAAGGAAAAGAATAGACTAAAATGAATGTCAATACAAAATTTGTTCCTTGCAAAGGGATAAAATCTTCCATAGAGTACTGAGGTTTATGTAGCAGACACCTTTTAAGATGTTTCTTAAATGATATAAAAGAATTGATTTTCTTTAGCTTTAATAGTAGGGAATTTAACAACTTAAGTCCTTATGAGGACCATCAGTATTTAATTTCATTGACCTTGATAATACATGCATCTCCATTTGAGAATGTGTTTGATGTTCATAAATCTCTGAGTTCAGTTCATATGTATCGATATTAGTCATCACTAAAGTTATTCAATAAATACATACAAAGTAAGTAAAGGCATAACGTTTGATAATAGGAAAACAAGAGTGCCTGGAAGATAAGTTGAAAACAGCCTTTATGGATATTTTCTGTATCCTAAAATCTCAGATATTTTAGAGGAGTACCCCAGAATATAATGCCATATGATAGAAATTATTGAAAATTTGCCTAATATGAACACTTTAGAACATCAATACTTGTATTTGGTTGAAGGTATGTTTCAATATATATAACCAATATATATGCATTTTGGTAAATGATTGTCTAAAAATATTAGGGGAAAATGTAGATGGACGCAAGACACTGGATAAGGGCAATTCTCTTTTGGATATTGAGGAGATTGCTGCATTGAACTGTTATTCCAAGGAAGGCAAATCTTGGATGTGCAGCCATATCTGATGAATCAAAATTTAGTGCTTGGAAGTGAGTATGCGATAAAAGAATCATTTCAAGTTGCTTGATGGAATCAAAATGGCACATGCACAAAATTCCTAGGGAGCATAAATATGCCGCAGCATTTTTCATTGAGTGCATTTTTGAGGTTAAGCTAAACATCATTACTTGATATATGATTTATGTTTGGTGAGAGCTAATTTTCAAGGGGTTTTTTTAATACTATCTACACTTTCAGTCTCCACACTTACCTTTAATATGTCAGTCATAATTCTTCTTGACCGCTTATTTTCGTTTTGAAACAACACATAGGTTTAGTAGCACAGCATTTGAATGCCAATTTTATTCATGTATCACACCCAAATTTTCATATTTGGGTTTGCTGAGGTTGATCCTAGGTTTTCCTGTAAGTATTAAATTCTACTGAACTAATTTTATTATACAACTTTCTAGCTTTTGGGCTTTATGAAATGCACATTCCCATCTAATAAGACCTTAAAGAATAAAATTTAATTTATTAAACTTGCATGGGACACCCTGAAAGCCATGTGGTTAATGCTTTCGAGTTTGATGAAAGCGGTTCGCATGATGATTCGCAGTGGGATAAGTGCAAAATGGCTGTTGAAACGCTTAACAACACTATTTCTAAACATGCATGCTTTGGATCATACTCACTACTACCATAATTAAAAATTATTTGTAAGGAATAACATAAAAGAGAGATTTACATCACACTGTGAAATGTTGAGGTTTAAGAGTGGGGAAAAAGCAAGTATAATATAATGTATGTTATATTAATAGAGGAAAATATTCTTTTAGGTTAACTGAGAGGTTCCTTCATAAGGTGAAAATTTCTCGACCTGACACAGAGATGGCGTTCCAATCAGCAAAAATTTATGATCCCTGCCTGGGCCCACATGTCATTAGTTTGTAAGACAAGTTTCAACTTGTTCTCTCAAGTAGTTTGTTTACATGTATTGTTGCAGTAGACGTCTTTCGTGTTTTTCGTTAAAACGGATAAACTTGAATATCGTGTGGTCATAAAATTCTTCATTTTCGATGGATTAACCCCTAAGGAAATTCATCTGAAGTTGACAAAAGTCTACAGGGACTCTGCTCCTTCAATGTCAACCATTAAAAAGTGGGCAGCTGAATTTAAACGTGGTCGCACATCCCTCGAAGATGACCCACGTGAAGGACGGCCAAAAACCGCAACCACACCAGAAACCATCGAAAAGGTGCACAATATCATGTTGGATGATAGGTGAGTGAGATAGCCATGGGGATATCGGAAGAATGGGTGCGAAACATCTTGCACAAAGAATTGGGGATGCGAAAGCTCTGCGCAAGGTGGGTGCCGCATTTGCTGAATGGTGATCAAAAGCAAATGCGCAGGCGATTTCCGCAGCAATGTTTGGACCGATTCAAGAGGACACTGACCGATTTTCTGCAGTGATTTGTCACCATTGAGGAGACATGGGTCCACCACTACACGCCAGAAATGAAACTGCAGTTGAAGCAGTGGGGAAGCCGGTGGTTCAGGGCAAAAGAAAGCAAAGTCAATCGCATCTGCTGGAAAGGTCATGGCCAGTGTGTGTTTTGGGATGTGAAAGGGATCCTGTTAATTGATTACCTTGAAAAAGGCAGAACAATTACAGGCGAATATTACTCCAACCTTCTTGACCAGATGGATGCCAAAATTCAAGAGAAGAGGCCTGGCTTAAAGAAGAAATAAATCATCTTTCACCAGGACGATGCACCTACTCACAAAGGTGCGTTGGCGATGAGAAAACTACAGGATTTGGGGTATGATTTGCTCGGCCATCCCCCCTATTCTCCTGATTTAGCACCCTCAGACTTCCATCTGTTCCCAAACTTGAAGAATTTTTTTTTCTGGGAAGCGCTTTGCTTCCAATGAAGAAGTTGAGAGGGCCATTGATGGATATTTTCACACAAACGAAAGATGTCTACTGCAACAATACATGTAAACAAACTACTTGAGAAAACAATTTGAAACTTGTCTTACGAACTAATGACATGTGGGCCCAGGCAGGGATCATAAATTTTCGCTGATTGGAAGGCCATCTCTGTGTCAGGCCAAGAAATTTTCACCTTACCATCGTACATGTCAATATTTGAATATTTAAATGTAGGAAATACTCAGCTCTATTCTGATCTGATGATTTCAGAACTGGCCTAATGGTTTCTTTGCAGTACGTATAGTGGTGTTATAAGAATATATATATACACACACACACACAAAAGTGTTATTAAGAAAGAATATATTCTATGTGACTCTTAGAAAGATTTGCTGTCTCTTTTTTCCTTCAACATTGAACAAAAATATAATATTTACTAGTAAAATTAACAAGAACTTATTTAATTTTTTTTATTCTATTGATTTGAGAAATGCATTTTGATGCATTATGGAATGAATCCATATGTTCTTGTTGTAACTTCTTGTTTCTGCCAAATTTTGATTAGGGTGGGAAATTTTCATTAAAACATATATAAATGCAACTGGTGTTTTTAGATGTTCTTTTCATTTAAATTAGTCTTCTTAGAATTAAAGATATATTTTAAGCGTGCATACAAGCTGATATTCATTAACCTCTGAAAGTACAGATATCATCTGATGTCCATACCAAAATAAACAATTTCCATATTTACCTTTTTAGATTGTAACTGAATTTGTGGAAAAAATCGATTATTTCTCATTACCTTACAGAAGGTTTGGCTGGATTAATTCAGAATTCAAAGATGAGGTGGCTTTGGTTTTTCTATATGAAATTAATTTTTTTTGCAACTTGTAACATTAATCAGAAGTATGTAGTACCTCCTGTTTCATTCTTATTCTTAGTCACGTAAATCTACCTTGAAGCAAACTGCCTTCACCACCCCTGCAATCAATTACATGAAGCACTTTATAGTGTGTATATTATAAAAGTATAACTAAGGAGTTTGCTAGTAGAGATAGAAATGACTTTGTCCATTTTCCACTGAAAATTATCTGTGAAACAAAGTTATTACCACTTCTACCATTATAGAGTTTCACAAAAGATTGGCTAAAACCCATTGATTATATTATGAGAAATTTTCTTTTCAGAACATGAAAATATTTGGTTTCCCATAGTCTCCAGATTTAAATATAACATAAGGTATCATTTTTGCTCTGTATGATAATGATACTGGTTTTTTAAAGAATTTTTCTTGCATAAGCTGTATTTTTGTGGGTGTTCTTTTTTGTAACAGGTGAGCACCTAAGTACTTGGAATTTTATAAGAGCTGTATAATTTTATGATCAGTTTTGTAATAGACCAAATTTGTGAAAAAATTGGATCTGTCTATTAAATCATAGATTTTATCATGACCTCTGATTATTGGCTTCATGTTGTCAATGATGTTTCTTTACAGTTTCCATCAAATTTCCATACAACAGCTGAACATCATGAGATCATCAGCTTAAAATGTACTTAAGCTTATTGGTGAAATTCCAGAAATGAGAAAAACTTTATGAAAAATATTTGCTGTCATCATTGAAGAAGGTGGAGAAGATTTCTATTTTACAAATCTCAGTTATCTGTGATATCATATACCAAGGAAGGCTGAAGACCAAAGCAAGTTTTCTATCTTAATGACTATGAATAAGTGTACTGTATTATAGCAATAAATGTAGAATAATCTGCTATATGTCTTCAGTCATTTGTCAAAAACTATCCTTCACCTCACATGATGCAAATACAGGGAAAAAATGTGACATTAATATCTCTTTTGCATAATCTCATCGTTTCTTTGCTCAAGATTACAGGTGTGGCATGTCTAGAGATGATGATTGACCCTGTAATTTGTTTTCTAGCAGCATACTGTCTCTATTTTTTGTAGAGAAATTAAGAAAGATAAGTTATATAAAGATAAATTATTGGTTTGTGTAATATTGGCATGGTGTGTCATAATATCAATGGTAATGGTTAACCCCTTTGAGTGTGTATGTCGACTTTAGTCTGCATAACGTTTTTTCTATTTAAATGCATTTATTCACTATAGTCCATGTTGTATAAAAATTGTTTAGCAACTAAGATCTTGATAAAAGTACATGTAAATATAATACGTAAATATTTTGTCTGACAATAATATTGTTAATCAAAATATATTTGCATAATTTTATCACCATTAATTGGACCAAAATATGCTCCATGTGCAATTTAATGTTATTTTGCCTCATGCAAGGAAAGAAAATACATTTTTTCAATTCCATCACACTTAGCAGAATGCTTGAAGGGAAAATGAACACTGGATAGTACCTTCTAAGCTCATGTCTGAGCCAATATGAGATCCTCTCTTACAGGCCAAAGTGATGATATAAATTAATCTGTATGTCCATTCCTCTTGCTAGTTTCTTTTTTCTTCCTCTTGTAATTTTTATATTTTACTCTTACCAATCTCTGAAACACTGAAATAAGTTACATTGTAGATAAACAAGAGAGATCCAACTAAGTAGGAAAAGTCCCTTTGAAAGCAATGTGTAAATGGTAGAAGAGGACTAGCAGATTTGATGGAATTTGGGTAATAAACTGAATAGGAAAAAATTTTGGAGAAAAATCCTATACATAACTTATGTGACTAGGGATAACTTAATTTGGTAGCAACCCATACTGGCAAACCAGGTGATACTTCTAGTGATAACCCATCCTTCAAAGTTCTTAAGCTCAAGTCCCTGCATTCTGTATCAAACAGAGCTTATACTACCTGACACTAATTCATAAAAATTACAAGCAAAATCACATAATTGTTGTTTAATATTATCTAAAATAATGAATTTGTAGGGGGTTCACAGTGACATTTTTAGAAAGTTTCTAAGTTACATTCTTATGCAGTTTACTCTAGTTCATTGGCCTGTGAAAAACTATTTGTATTGAACAATGCAATACAATGTTCAAAAATATAGTTTATTTCCTCAAACATTAATAATTACAAACATTGGATAAAGTAATTTGATAGAGTGAAAATTGTGAAATCCAAAGCATCTGTAATGCTTCCACCATAATTCTTAAGGAAAAATTTATTCAATATCATGCTCTTTTCATTGTACTACAAATTTGCACCAAAGGTATGTACTTCCCAAAGATCTTGACAGCTGGAAAGGCAGGAGTTTTATTGCCAATCCAATGAGTTAACAAGTGAGAACCATGGTAAATGCAGATCACCTCTGCATCAGAAAGACAGGTTTCAGGTCACATGCAGTCCAATTACACAGCAATAGAGCGGCTATATACTACTTAACTGTTGACAATCTAACCAAGCCACCCTAATCATGATGACCTTTCAAAAACCTTTATTTTTATTTGCTTCTTTTTTTGTTTTGGTTTAATTTACTATTTCATTGAATTTATAATCACATATGAAAGCATCATTAAACGATATGAGAGACTGCCCTGTATTGGGTATGCCATTTTATTCTAATCCTTCTACTCCACAAATACTTTCCATACCAAGGAAGAATGGACTTGAAAAAAGTCTGACAGGACCAGGAATCGAACCCGGGTCTCCCAATTGCCGGTCGGGTGCTCTGTCCATTGAGCTATCCCGGCAGGACATTTCTCCAAGCCATAGCTACGCATTTCCTTTTCTCATCTCAATATTTAGATTTTGCAGCTGTCCTGCTAAATACAGTCACTTTCCCAAGGAAGAATGGACTTGAAAAAAGTCTGACGGGACCGGGAATCGAACCCGGGTCTTGCTTCCACTAAGGAAGTCCATTCTTCCTTGGGATTTTTCCTGGATGTGCACCATCTTGCGCAAAGTCACCCTTACCCGTTTTCCTACTTTCCATCCTATTATTAAAATATTTTATGATAAAGGGAATATAAATAAATGAAACAGGACAGTTTTATATCAAATTTTATATTTCTCGATTTTAGTCTAACGCCAAAATATTTCAATTTTAATATCATTTGATAGAGTTCACAACAGACAGCAATATCACCAAAGACTTCATTGATTTTCTGTCCATTACCTTGTCATTAACAACTTTTTCCACAGTTTATTGTTCAGCAGCCCAGGAATGAAAGTAACAGAGGCCACTTGATAAATCTGAGTTTCATAAACAGAGAAAAGCTTTTTAAAAATACACAACGTTTTTAACTAAATATGACAGTACTGACATCAATTGAGAGTGTTATGTTATTCAGAGATGTAAAAGCAGCAAATATACCAACTTCAAGATAAATCAATTTTCAGATAATCTGAATTTTAATGAACACTCATCTTTGTCAACTGAATTTAATTTCAATTAGTTTTTGCCAAAACTTTAAAACGTCATCTGTTAATTTTACCCACAGTGCATGGATGTACAAAATCCATTTCTCAACTCTTACACACAAGAATTGCCTATGACTTTTATTATTTATACATTATTAACAAGCTTGCCAGATGATAAACTCATTAGTTCATCAAAAAACAGCAGAAAGGATTTACAAAGAGCATATCAAATGTAATCATAATGCTAATCCTAAGATGCCATAAACCTTTCCAAAAAACAACATTAGACATTAACAATATGAAATATTTTCCCTTTGAAAATGTAATATAAAAGTTAGGCAATGCATCTATCTTATGGCTTTGTTGATATACACGATGCATATTCCAAAATTCCCTAATTTATTGGAAATAAGCACAACTACTGTTAGCTGTGCGTGCTCCATCTATTTATCAAGAAGTGTATTTACTCAAGGTAATTACATGAAACCCAAGCTTAAATGACAACAATACATATTATCTTCTCATTACAGTACTGTGATTCACAAAAATAGACAGCATTTTAAATCACATTAAAATATCCAAAGCACTTTCTTTTATGAGATTCAACAATTCACACTTATAAAAGTATGAAGGAAGAGCACTATGATGCAATTGAAAAAACTACTTTTTACTTTAAGCAACAGCATGAATCGACAAAATAATCCAAGCATTTACACAAGACTAGATACATCAGGAACTTGTAATGCCTAAATCTGATTTTGAACTATTAGATCTGGTGTTATCAAAGAAACAAAAGATAGATGACAACTACACAAAATTAGGAAGCTAAGTTGAAAGTAATTGCATTTAGTGAGCAGTAAAGTAATAAATTACTTTGATCAAAAACTTTCATAAATTATTACTACACACCAAAAACATGGAAAAGTCTTCCCACAAGAAAACATTTTTAGTAGACAGGAGATTTTTTTCTTTTCTGAAGATACGGAGGTGCAACATATGGAGAAAACAGCCACAATTTCTTTTCACACAGTCTCAGGAAAAACAGCCATCCATCGATAAGGCACCATCATTTCTTTCCTTTCTGCCCTGCAGATTTTCCACGCCCACTACCACCTTGCTGCTGCTGTTGTTGCTGAGCTGCACCTTTCCTCTTTGGTGCCACTGGTGCTGAACCTTTTGCAGCTTCTTCTGGTGGTGCTGCTGCAGCTGCTTTAGGTGGTGCAGTCTTCGTGGTTGCAGATGCTGTAGGAGAAGGAGGAGGGGCAGCAGCAACTACCTTTGCTGGTGCAGCAGCTGGAGGAGGAGACGGCACTGTTGGCTTCACTGGGGTAGGAGGGGGAGCAGAGGGCTGCACAGGAGATGTGGATTCAGGAGAAAGAGACATTTGTGGAGCTATGTCAGAGGGAGCAACAATTGGTGGAGGAGGAGCAGCCTTAGGAGTTGGAGCAGCTTTGGGGGGAGGAGCAGCTTTTGGGGGAGGAGCAGCTTTGGGGGGAGGAGCAGCTTTGGGGGGAGAAGGGGTTTTGGGGGGAGGAGCAGCTTTGGGAGGAGGAGCAGCTTTGGGGGGAGATGGGGCTTTTGCAGGAGGAGCCTGTGGAGCTGGAGCAGGACTTGATTGTGGAGGAGCTGGTTGAGGAGTTGAAGGAATTTGAGGAGGCTGTGAAACTTCCATCATGGCCACTGCTGGTATAGATGTTTCAGATGGACCTGTAGATAATGTCTGCATGATTTTTTTCCAGATGTTCTCAAATGAATCTTGACCTAGATAGTCAATTTGCCCCACTTCCCAGGCTTGACGTCTTAAGTGATCTTCCAGAGATCTCTGCTCTTCAGACTTAGGAGCATCTAATACCATCTTTGAGAATGCACTTGCTAGACCACCCTGGATTTGGAATATGAAGGATAAAATTAGAATTCCATCTCTTGGAGAAAGGATCATAGCTAAGGCACAACAGCTGCACAAATGTAATAAGATTAATGACAACTTTTAAAGAATCCCTTTGCATTTATATGGACAAGATACTCAACCTCTTATAAAAGAGAATCTACTGGTGAATGCTAAAACCATATGGTTCATCACAGAAATCAGAGAAAACCCTATAAAATGCTTTCACAGAAAGAGGATAAATTATGAAGACATTGGAGTATACGAAGAAATAAATTTTTTTGACTAAAATAATAGTAGTGTAAGAAAAAAAGGGTGATAAAACTGTATAAAATGAAAGTAGATATGTGCAATAATTTTGTTCCATTATTAATAAGTATAATGAGTTTTTCATGAAAGTAATTTGCAAAGTGAATGAATCTTAAACTTCAACTAATTTTGTTTTTAGTCAGTTTTCACTGTAATTACCAATATTTTAGCAGAAAAACACATTTATGAGGATGGAGATCTAATATTATTTTCCTTTGGAAATGTTGTGTCTCAAATATAATTGAATGTAAGACATAGAAATTAGTTTTTCAAAAATGAATCACAAAACTGCATACTGAAGAATAAACATGAAAGTTTACTGTCAGATATACAAAAATCATAATCAAAAGAAATATGATGCATGATTTGAAATTTTGTGGTGATATATCTCCTTAATTATGAAAACCAATTTAAAAATGACGAATAATCCTAGGTATGTGAGAAATACTGGCAAATGCAATCATACCTATACTGAAAACATGAAAAATAGGATTTTAAAGCTAAGAGTACATTATCTTAAAACTTAACTTATCATCCTTATTTTGAACCTCATTTCTACAACTAACTGAGAGTTAAGTATTTCGAATTCATAAAAGTAGTTCACCCTTAACCCTGGTATCTCGATCTTGATTTAAAAAAAAAATTCAGAAAATGACAAAAATTAAAATAAATCCAGCAGAGCTACTAAAAGATTAAGGCAGGTGCTTAATACCAGATATATTTCTTGCCAGATAAGGCCTTAATCTAAAAAGACACTTATCTATCATTGTGAACTATCATGTAAAATGAAATTCTGCATAGAAAATTTTATTTTCTCAAGGGTCTATTTTTGTTTATAGAGATCACCTTATTGATTGCATCTAGAATTGATTAGAGATGTATCAGAATTAAAGATGTCCTACATCTTTCCATTGTTTTCATTTTAAAGGACAAACACTTTACTGTTAAACTCTCTAGATCTCATAAAATTTTGGAAGGATTTTTTATTTAGGTAGAAAATTAAGTACAATTCATACAATATGCAACACATACAAGCATCCAACTTCACAGAGACACTGAGTTTACCAAGGCTCTTTTTATCATCTATCCCTTTAAATCCATACTATTCTAACAATGGAAATGACTACTTTAAAACACCACCAATGACAAAAAGTACCCTTTCAACTAAACCTATTTCCTCCTAAAATTGTGCAACAATGATGCCAAATCTCTAACTACTTAAATGCAACATCCCCCTCCAAGCTTATGGGACTGCATTCGTCTTTACTAGCACTATAACGAGTTCATTTATAAGGAAGTTGCATTCTGCACAATTAGGCAGTTGTTTAGAGAATAACGTAGACACACAGGTTGATCTCCTGGAAAACCTCAACTATGGGGCTTACTAAAGTTAAAACCCAAAAGGAGGAAAGATCTTAAAACAAGATAATATGAAACTAAGTCTTAGTTGTAATAATTTATAAAGCAGCTGTATGCATTTTTTAGTTGACCAATTGGAACATCCTGTCAGAAAGAAATAATGCCACTTCATACTTTGGTAACTATATTATTAGATTAAACCCTTTATAGTTAAATTATCAAATCCTAATTAATATTTTTATAGATAGATAACTAAGTCCAATATCTCCAAAAAACATGAAAGTTTCTTATTTCTTAAAAATCGAACTATCCTAATCAACTTCTTCATTCCTTATCCTTCATTCCATGCTGAAAACATAAAATTACATTAATTTCTTTACACCTTTAACCAAGAAGTAAGAACTTTAATTTTAAATATAAGTAATCAAATAAATTCTACTCATCAACCATCTTCAATCTTTTCCATTTATGATATATGTTTTTCAACTGAGAAGGATACCATGAACCATGACTGTATGTTATGGAGTGCATCATCCACATGAATACAAAGGCAGAGAAATGTTCCATACCTTTCATAATAATATATTTGTGGAAGTTTCATAACTAACTGTTTCACTCATTATTTCAAATGATTACTGCTACCTTGCCTATAAATATCAAATCAATATGAAGACTCAAATTAGAATGTAGCTTTCAGCCATAATAAAAAGTCAGCTGGTAGAAAACTAACAGGAGTATAAGCTACAAAAATATGAAAAACTGACAAATACGCCCAATAAATTTTTAAGTGAGGAGTACATCCATGGATTTATGGATTTTCACAAGAGTCCAACTACTATGGAGGCAACAAGATATTTAAAATGTTGGTATTCCACCGGCCAGGTTTTGAAAACTATATATGTTAATAATTATCAGTGTGAAATCAGTAGAAAGATGCTTACAACAATTGAAATTATGGAAAATAATTAATAACTTTCCTTCTGACTGAATTCTGAATCATTCAAGAATTTCTTCGATAAAAAAAATAGCTGTGCTACACATGCCAAATGAACACCTCAACACTGATCCTTTTGTGGAAAAACATGATTTCAATAAAATTTGGCACATTTTGTTTCTGAAGTATATTTGGTTGCCCTTGGTGAAATATACAAATCCAATCTGAAATACCTATCAACAGTGTCTCAAGACAAATTATTTACCTCTATTTTTATAACTGTATAACCTTTTCAAATTCTATTGAAAATCTCTAAGAAAATGCCGACCAATTTTAATGTTAATTTTGTACTGGTGAGACCTCCACCACTGTCCAAAACATTCATAATAGACAATTAGTTCCAAAGACAACAATGCTATTACTACAGCAATGTACTGTATTTCCTGGCCCACAAAATGCACTGGCCTATAAGATACACCAAGATTTTTCAAGTGGACTAAGTGGAGATTATACACACAGAAATTTAAGCTGCTTAGACGTGAAACTAAGAAAGGAAGTTTGTAAAAGAGCATCAATTTATGGAGGAATAGAACAAAAGGGCAACATTGCTAGAAAGGCTTCTGTGGTGATTAGAAGATAAACCCACCAGTCAAAGTGCAACATTGTTTACAATTACTATTTATGGCTAATAGTAATTGTAAACTAGTTTAATAGCTAGTAATAATATGGCTGACGTCAGAAAAAATTCTCACCCTCGGCCCAGAAGACGCAGACCCATTTTAGAGAAAATTTCCTTAGGGAAAAAGTGCGTCTCATTGTCCAGGAAATACAGCAATCGATCTTTTCCAACTGTTTAAAGGCTTTCCTAATTTGATTCATTTTAACAAGGGATTGCTTCAAAATAGAAGTTTTAAGTTACCTAATTTCATTTTATATATTAAGCAGAATATGCCGGAAATTGATATAAAATAACATTATGCTACTTTTTCTATAAAATGAGTAACTGATTACTAGATTATTGTTAGATTACTAGGGCTTGAAAAGTAAAATGGTTTGTATAGAATTTTCATTCACAATAAGCTTTTGCTATTAAATCACTTTCTCATGTTTATTCAACATGTTTAACTGCTAAAAAGTGCAGTCATCTAGAACAGTGCTCCGCAACCGGTGTGCCGCGGTCAAATTCAATGTATTTGACATTTTACAATTTTTTCATTATGTATTTAATACACAATGACAAATTATTTTTCATAATATTGTCTATTTTTCAAAATGTAGTATAAAATAATTATTATAACTAAATAATATCAATTTAATACCTACATATTTTAGTTTTGGTGTGCCGCGGAATTCTAGGAAGAATTTTGGTGTGTCATAGGTGAGAAAAGGTTGCGGAGCACTGATCTAGAATATACTCAAGTAAAACAAAAGTTCTAATTTAGCAAATAAAACACCAGAACATTTCTCCATGTCGTTCGGGTCTCCCAAACGGCATGGAGAAATGTTCTGGTGGAATAGCTCAATGGATAGAGCAACCGACCGGCAATTGGGAGACCCGGGTTCAAGTACCGCTTCCGTCAGACTTTTTTCATGTCCATTTCTCTTTGGGAATTTTCCTAGGTGCACGCCTTATCGTGCCAAGTACCTACAACCCTTTTCCTTGTTCATTCCAATAGTTATCCACAATAGCATTAGAAGTTTTGGAACATTAGAAAGCCTGGACTTTCCCAGTACTTAATGCAGAGAGAATTATACAAATTAATTATACAAGTTAGCTTATAAATGTTTGTGTAATATCGTGCATGATAATGTTGGAGCATCACAAATAGTAATTGGCTGGTTGCAGTTTTTTGTTCAATTATGGTGCTTTCTGGTTACTTTAAAATATTTCACTTAAAGGGAGGATTACAAAAATGCAAAGAGATTCAAGCATGCACATCAAATGGTATTTGAGCACTTCTTATTTGTTATTATTCACTTTAATATGATTGACTCATTACTAGATGTTAAAGCACTGGAGAATAAAAACCACCTTTGACCTACAAGAGTAAAAAATATCAGTAGGAAAAGCAGTTAGAGCAAGAAAAAAGACCAAAAGTAAGAAATCAAAACACAGGAAGTTTGAGTGATACACCAGTTCAGTTTCATACAGTAATGCCCAAATATATATGCAAACACATATTTGAATTTTTTACCACAAATATATATCACAAGAACTGAAAACTTTAGAAAGTATTTGTATATTATATTGTATAGATAATATCCACTTTATCTAGATTTTTTAATCACTTCATTATTATCAGCATAGCTCCTCAATCTTAGAGCCAATAGGGGGAATTTCAGCTGACCTTGTTTATCGAGCTGATATTTTTAGTGCCACTAACAGTCCCTGAAATTTGACTTTATTTTTATAGCTTTAAATAACTGTTCCTATAAAAAAATACTGGAATATTCTTTCTTAGAAGCTAAAGATATGTTGATTGGATGTACATCTGAAGATAGAAAACAGAAAAAAAATTAAAAACATTGAATAAGAGATTAAGATATTCAGGCTTGCTTCTTAAATACTTATAGATTATGTCAATTTAGAATAATGCTTGTGAATTTCTATTGAAGAATTAATTTTGAAATAATGTACATGCATATATTATAGTTAATGTCAAGATATTCACCATTGATCTTTAAAAAATTAGTCATGACAATTAGACATGGTTGCATAAGAGTGGGCTTTACTGCATACAACAAGATGATTCAAATTTTTTACTACAATTTGAAACAGAAAATGAAAAACTATTGCAACATTCAAACATAAAAAAATAATAAAATTAAATTGATGCAAGATGTATCAATTAATCTTTGATTAAAATATTCATTTTCAGCATCAGTTTTTAATATCATGCATATATGAAATTATAAAAGCTAACTATTCATTAAATACATTGGACAGAAATCACCTCAATGAACAGTGAATATTAATTCTGCCCTGAATTCTTAGAAAAAAACTATGAACTATCAGAATTTATCAATTTTATTTATCTAATTAAAATGATGATTCAACATGCATTAAATATTTATCATGTTTTCTAATATTTAACTCTTCAATTGTTACAAAATGTTTAATTTTTTAATGCTTATTAAACATTTAATTTTTTAATATATGAAACAAAATTTGAATGCAATGCTATCATAATTAGTAGTTCTAAGTTTAAAGAAAATTATTTTGGGTTTCATACCACTAAATGCAAATTTATGTTATTTGACCTTAGAGCAATCATTTACGCTTTTTAATTATTTTCGTGTGTCAATCATTCTTTGTGGAATACCATTTAATGCTCTTAAAAGGGGAATAATATTTTTCCCTGAAATTTTTGATAAAGATATGGGTTTTGGGCATACAAATAACAATAGCCTGTTCAGGCCAAAAGCAGATACTTTATTATTTTAGCAGAATGTACTACCACTTCCATGATTTTCTTACAATTACTTTGAATGGCATTTCATTAATGAGAATAGTGCAGAGAAAACTTAATACATTTCTCTCTTGAGATTTTGAAAGAAAAGCTAATATGATTTAAAATTTTTGCATCACTTATATTTTTGAGGTAAATATACTATAGCTTTGGGAATACTCTGTCCTGATATTTTACTGCTCACAGAAGTTTTGCTCTTTGGATTCAGAAAATGCCTCCTCTGCCTTGTCTCCTATTTTCTTGATTCTTATTCAGAAATCTTTCAGTAAAATTTTTATGCCATGCAGAGAAGAGTCTATTGATGAGCTTTGGGAGTAAAGGGTCATAAGCAAAAAGAATAAGAGGAGTATGAAAAGGGTATTTTGGGTTTTACTGCCTTGTGTAGGAAGAACTATTTTAATTCAGCAATCAGCTTCTTCAGGTATGAGTTAGGCTTAGGCTCTCTCCTAATTCCTCTCTTAATTCCTGCAAATAACAAGAAAACCCACTGATGGATTCTGTGGAACAGATCACTAAAAGTTGGTCAACAGTTTACGGTCAAACATCCCAAAGGAAGGAAGATAGCCTAACTTATACCTAAAGAAGCTGATGGCAGTGTAGGTGAATTGCAATAGTTCTTCATACACATTGCAGAAAAATCCAAAATACCCTTGTCATACTCCTTATTTCTTTCTCTTTGATATTTCTCCTTTACTCCCAAATCTAATCAACAAACTTTTCTCTGCCCTCATCTGGTAATCTTAGTAATCCATACTCCATACAAATCTTACTGAATAATAATAATCTTACTGAACAACTAAGAAACAAGGAAATGGGATATAATGCAATTGTGGCATCTACTCTACACAACCAACAAAAAATCTGAAAATAGTGAAATGTTGAACCCTTGGCCATTATTACTGCTGAGAAATACACTAAACCAATGTACTTAATTTTCCAAGGGCTATGACATTAATTAGTGATCAGTAAAGTCTTTATAAAAAAGAATATCCATATTTCCAAAACAAAACAACTTTTCTCTATTAAATCAATATTTATCGACAAAGAGTGCAAACGAAAACCTTACATAATAATTGGAATAAATCGTGAATATCTTCAAACACAACAAAAGTTCCTTTTAATTAAGAACAAAAATTGAGTTATGGGATACATTGACAATAGTTTTTTCATGATCCAAAGAAAAAATCAAAATGTAATAGGGAGCAAATAGATAATAACTGTAAAACTGAGACCTATCATAAGCATAATATAAATTGCACACTACGTCCCTTGAAAAAAGATGTTTTACTTCTAAGTTATAAATTCTGTGCTATAATTAATGTTATCCAAACAGTCTCATTGTGAGGATTATAGGTCCTATAGTAGTTCATCTAAAAGTGTATAAAATTCATAAGTGCATTTTATCAAGGCACAAGAAATGCTAAAGAGTGATTGAACTAAATATTTAAACTGAAAACAAAAATGGTAAAATGAGTTACAAAATTTTGTTTATTTTTTAAAATAGATAATGTACGATACAGTAGCCATGCTGCGAAACCATGGTCGTGTGTAGGTTGTTTTTCTGTGGTATAGTAAAAAGTTCACTCTAATGGAGCGTTTTAATATGTTTAATAGATAATGTACTTTGTTCACATCTAGAAAGTTTTATGGAGGTTCTATAATGGAGTCAAGAAGTGTTTCCAAAGCTATCTATTGGATACAGAGATGATAACTAAGGATTATAGAAGGATTAAGCCCACAACCATATTCATAAATATATTTATAAGCGTCACTCAAAAATCAGAGGTGATACAAAAATTTTAATGAAAAGGTCGAAATGAACTTCACTACATTCAAAAAGGGCATTCCATTTCATCAATAGAAAATACTACTACATTTGTTAGATATTTATTACACAATGATTACTTGAATTACGTGGATGTTCAAGATTTTTCTTCATTTCTGTTCCAAAATTTTGTTTGCAAAATTTACATCAAAGGTTGGGGGACAATTTAAGACCCTTCCTTAACTATCAGACCCTTACGTAAAATATAGCGCAATGTAACTGTATAAACTAAAAGCATTGCATAAGAAATGCAAAGAAATTTCTCATTAAAATAATCACTTTTTTGACAAAAGAATAAGATTCAGAATAAATAATGTGTAAATTGGTAAATTTAGCTTCAAATTGGACGAAGTTTGACATCCTAACTCGCTTCAGTTATGCTTTACGTGTGTGTTTGCACGATGTGACAAGAGAGTCACAATGGGCAGGAGCAAGCTGTCACTACTTGTAGAGAAGCCAAGGGCAAGGAGACATCTACTCACTTCAGCATCAGGAGAGGGATCTGCACATTGTGGCATCCCTGCTTTCTCCACAGAGTGCATTGAGGCCTCCCTCTCTGCCTCTTCCTCCACCATTCCCATGGTTACCAGGGGGGATCTCAGGCACACACTACTCTGCTGGGGACTAGGAGGTTGGGCAGGGGGAGCAGAATAAGGGGTTTGAGGTTCCAATGAAACCTCCATGCACAGTGGCATTTCACTATGTCCACCCAATGGATCAGTGTCCACCTCACCAGGCTGCTCATTACATGGCAAGTTCTCAGGAGGGTCATCTCGAGGCAAGTTAGGAGGACAGACAATTTGTTCGATGGTTGGGGGAGGCTCAATACTCTCTACCCACCACTCTTCCACGTCAAAATGGGACAGGTGAGGTTCAAATAAGTTTGGGTGGAAATTTTCAAACAGGTTGTGAACAAAGTGAGCAGGAGTTGAGTTCTCTAATTGGGGAACAAGAGAAGCCCTGTGCCTCTGGAGGCATGCAAAAGACCGAAGAAAACGTTAGTTTAGATGTGTGAACACTTTCACCCTATAGATTGGTGCACAGATATACCTGTCTTTTTTCAGTGCATCAGAATATGTGATGGAAAGGAAAAGGACAAGCTTAAAGGGCTTAATATGTGACAAATCAAAAGCCAAGAAAAGAAAATACTAAAAAATAAACTGAAAACATACTACAGAAATCTAAAACACCATTATTAAATGTTTATAAAAGCTGATAAATCATTATTTCACCATACAACCTTTAGTGGTTTTGTTACCATTGGAATTTCTTTTAAACACTTCTTAATTTCAATGCTTTGTAATAATCATATTCTACATTTTAAGTACTTGCATGAATTATTTCAGGATTAATTTAATTAAGCAAATTTCTATTACATGAATGAAATTAGTTGAGAAATTAAAAATATCATGATGGTTTTGCTACGGAATAAAAATGATTCAAAATTTATTCAAATAATTTTAATTCATTATTAAATATATGCTGTCAGATAAATAACTGACTATGAAACTACAGTGAAACTGAATGTCAATTGATACATTCAGCTACTAAAAAAGTAAGGTTGATCAATTAAAACAATAATCCAGGAGCACAGGACAGAATTAATAGATAAGGTTAGCGGGAAATACATCACTGCAGAGTAGTGTGAACACTTAAAACTATTTATGTTTGTATAATAATCAATGAAGGCTAAGAAAGGATAACAAAACTCTAAAAATTTCATGCAAAATTGCCAGTTGAAAAAAGCAATATAATATGCAAGTGCAATTAATTCTAACAGCTAACAAATTATACTGCATATAAAACAGCATAAAACTGCAGGCTAAAACTATCTTGAAAGGAAGATTTTTACAGCAAGCAAGTAATTTTTACTTCTTACCTTACGTTTAAGCTGTCCAAAGGAAGCATAAAGAAAATATATACATTTATCTTGTGTTGCAATTATTGCCATTAAAATACAGAACAGCAATGAATAGCATGTGTTCAAAACCTTCATGTTTGAGCCAAAAAGTAGCAAACTCTTGAATAAGCTAACATCAGTCAATTAGGAGCAAAACAAAAACACATTCATAATGGTGCAAATAACAGGTGTACTTTTAAGCATAACATACCTCATAACGGATGAACTGAAGAAGAGTTGGCAAATAGAATCACATAATCCCAGAAAGTCTTCAGATTAGAATTTAAAGACTTCTGGTAATCCAACTCAAGAAGGAAATTATTTTTCCAGACTCTGTTAATAAGCTAAGTGTATTGATTTAAAGGGGAAGGATGAACCTCTTCTAAAGCAAATATAAATTTCTACAATACATATTGTAGATTTATAATGAGTCTTTTGCTTGCCTTTTAAACATTTGTTCTTCCAAAGTGGAATATTAGATATCTCTATCTATGTTTCATCATTAGAATAAACTACTAATTGATTAATGCAAGGTGATCTCAAAATTACACAAGTACCTAAATAATCCAAAATTTTAGACATGGATAAAAACAAGTTACATAAAACTACCACTAATTACAAGCTATCTACTTCATTAGTAAAGAATCATTTTGACAACCAGTACATTTAGCAAATAAATATCTAAACATTAATTCATGAATGTAACGACCGAAGGTCTAATGGCATGATTAATTATGAAAATAGGAAGTGACTTTCCAAGATCTATTCTTAAATTAAAATTAAACCAATGGAATTGACAAAAACTTTTTTAGTAATGTATAAGAAATAGCTATATAACAAATCTGAAAGTGAAAATTCATTCTGTATCAACTTCAAATAACATATTCAAGAATCAATATATTACAAAGATACTTTAGAAATAGAATAAGAGTTCTGGAAAAAGAATGCTTCTTTGCATACTATAAAATCCAATCTTAATTATATTAAGAATAAAAAACTAAGACGATGAAAGTTTCAGGGTATAAGTAATAATTATATAAGGATTAATGAATAAAGAGGAATAAATATTTAGTTGATAGTAGATGGATGTTAAATGAAATATTAACGAATAACAAGTGAATCTAAGCCATAAAGGAAAAACTATTACTAATATGAAAGGAGAAAATGAAAATTTTCAAGGTAATGACTCTTTAAGATACCATATTATGCAGCAAATAAGATGCACTTTTTTCCAAAAATTTTCACTTGAAAATTAACCTGATTATAATGTAATACAGAATGTTAAGGGCTCTTTCTTCTTAAAGTGCACTTTCTTGTATAAATCAAAATAACTACATAAAAAATGCTGATTGGGCTAATATTTTGGCTATATGCTACAAGTACGCATGAAAAAATCCAGAAAATTAATTGAAAAATTACGTCAGTCAGTTACAGTTTGAGTCAATAGGCTTCTGTAACATATCGCAGTGAAAACATAAATAAATCTGATTTCATAGTTATGATTATATAGGGTTATTGGAATTCTTGCAAAATATTTTGCATTTTTTCAAAATCCAGGATACATCAAATGTGCTAAGTGACAATTTAAAGTTTTACTTTGACTGTTATGCTTCAAAATCATGGCGAATCTCATGATCACAACACATCATACTTGCCATCAAATATGGTATATTTTTCCATTAACTTCTATAATTCAACTCCCATTTTATGTTCAGAAGGCATATTCAGAAACTAAAAGATTTTATAGCTATCTGAATGCTTAATCAAAAAAATATACTTCTCTCAAAATTACGAACATCTAACTTGAAGAAAATGGGAAGCATTTGATGCACTAGGATAGTATAAAAATTGAGTAAAGCAAAAATATTGGATGATTTCAAGTCATCGAGGATAATTTGACTATGCATAGTAAAGATCTTTTTCAAGATATAGACCTGAAGAGATCACCAGAATTCATCTCATTCTGTAAAACCAAGATCACAACAACAATAATGTCATACATACTAAAATGAAGCTCATTTCTTAAAATCTGGGAATTACCTTTAATGTCAAAATGTTCTAAAAAAATGAGCCAATCATAAGTCACCATAAAAATCTAAAGCTACACTACATGATTAAGTGCTGACAATAAAATAGTGTAAGACAAAGATTCTCAAAGTTTGGCACATGACCTGATAGGAGAGCCACTGACCAAGTTTTTAGTTTACAATAATTTTGAAAGTAGATACTTACAAGCAAAATGAGACATTTTTACTTTTATGCATGTTGGGAACATTGCAAGATTAATTTTTCTTGGTCTTAAAGTGGTTTTCTAAACTTTGATATTCTTTGAACTTAGTCAAATTTGTTAAACGTATCAATCACTCTACTTAGACTCAACGAAAATTCTCACAATTGCTAAGTCAAAGGTTGCAAAATAATACAGAAAACTCTTAACCTTGGTGTAATGTTACTTATAAATAACTTAAAAACAATAAGTTAATTCAGACAATATTTTCTAGCATTAACCTAAAAAATCAAAGTCCAAATCTATCAGATATTAAGCTCGAGCAAACAATCAATGAAGAGCAAATTCAATCAAATAAAATTCCTTAAGTTGGCTGCTATGCGGGTTTCTGAACAGGAAGCAATTTGAAAGAGACGAACAAAAATTGAAAACCACGTTCTTTCTAAATCAAATAATGTACAGCTGAAAATATCAATTTCATTAAATCAATAGAAAGGTCTGAAATTAGAGTAGTTTTTTCCAAGCCTTACCATGTCAATAGAAAGGTGAGGATGTACATGGTAGCAAAAGATGTCCCACCAGATTTGAAGAAGCATTCGCTGATGCTCTTGGTCTGCACTCACTCGTACTTTCCTCGTTTCGCTGTCAAATGGCTGCAACCACGGTTTGGTAGCGCCAATAAAATGAACTATACGAACTGTCTCTCCAAACCTAGGAGGGGATAACGTCAGTCACAAAGTATATAGCTAAATTTTAAAATTATACATCATTTTATCTGAAAAACAACTGTTATTTAGATTAAATTATGTTAAGCTACATAAAGAAAACAATAACACAAAGGAAAAAACATAACAATTCTGTGGACCCTAATGCAGGTGCTTCTTCGAAAGCAACAGCATTATATGATGAATCCAACACAGTTTTTAATAAGTAAGGAAAAACCTACAATTTACTTTTACATACGGAATGAAGAAAATGGAAATTAAGAAAAACTTCAGTGCTCACCTGTGTACTCATACAATACTACTGTAGCACATGCCAAAAAGTACAAACTTAATTCCTATAGATATATAGAATATCATTCACACTCTGGAATATATGGTAGTTTATGCAATCTCATCTGCTTTTGTTGGTTTTCTGATTTAAACCTGGCTATGGTGAACATAAGGAAAAGCGTGAAAGGTAACTTTGCACATAAACGTGTACACCATGAAAAATATTCCATGGTGCATGGCAATCCTGGATCTTTCTAAATCTGGGTTTGAGTCCTGGTGCTATCAGACTTTATTCATGTCAGTTTTCCCTTGTGACTGATTATGGTGCTTTCTAATTTCATGAAATTATGTCAATTATAATTTTGTTTTACTCCTTGAGAAAAACTCCTTATAATTAATTGCCTTTGCTCATATTATTAAATTTCAATTATTAGAACCTTAATATCTGGCCACTTATTAAATCATAGTTGTCTTAAATCACTGGTTAGGAAACAAAATAGTAAATATAATAAAGGCTCACGTAGCCAAGTGTTGAACCCAGATCTCCCTCTGGCCAGGTGGTTGCCCGAACAATTGAGCTACCATTACAGAACAATCTCTCTTTCAATTACTAAGGCTTTGATGGGGTTTTAATAAGACCTGGTGCACCCAGATGGGAGCAATTGCCTGGCAAGAGGGAGATCTAGGTTATAGTCCTGACTATATCAGACTCTTATGCCCCTTTCTAAAATCAACCATGTGTTCCATGCATACATCATGGCTTAAATCTCGGGTCAAAGTGATAATATAAAGCAGTAATGACCACATAAACCATGTCTGGAGCAATGGCATGAAAAAACTGTAATAAAATATTTTCAAAACAAATCCCTTGTTTTTAATAAACAAATTATCAATATATTGATTCAAATACTCACTTCTTATAAGCTGGCAGATAAGAGTAAGTGGCTGTAGAGCACATGTTGTAAATGAAAGGAAGATGGCGACTTATGTCCTTGGTTGCCCAGTCTGAGAAGAAACTATTCAGCAAACCTTGATCCCCACCTTTTGTTCGCCGATTGAGGGAGAAAAAGTGAGTTAACAGATATTATCAGCCTCAACAACTATTTGTGTAAGCGCACAATGAAAAGTTTTAAATGTATCTTATGTTAAAAAGTTAATGTTGCTTACATGATTCAGGGTTGGAAATTAAGATGATTCCATGTCGCATGAAACAATTGAATAAAATAAGAAGAGATGAATTGATTAGTTCCATCATCATACATGATTTTGCTTCTTGTCTGTGAAACATAACCTACTCTGTAGCTAACTATCCAGCTCTAAATGATGGAAGCTTGCGCCATTTCAAAGCATGCAGTCATTGAAAAGCAAACACCAATGAAAGCAACTTCGTTTCTAAAGCTTTAAAAAGCTGTGTTTTAAACAAAATTATTTTTAATGGAAAAACCACAGTATTTAAAAATAAAATAACTAGTTAGAGATATATTTTTGATGTAAATATACAGAGGTGAATGAATATCAAACAAAGTTGCAGATGAAATGAAAAAATTCTGAAATACTGAGTACATTATGAAAATGAACCTCTAACAAAGACTACGAGGTGATTATTTATAGTTACTTTGTAGAATAGTAAACTCTGTTCTTATTAAAATTAAAAATTTACTAAATGCTTCATAGGAATAATTCACTTCTGAATAAAGAGATTAAGAACTACCCTCAAAAAATTCTATGATTTAAAATTCAGGCACTTAACATGAATTACAGGAAAATCCAGAAATTAGAAGAATGGGAAGTTTTTGAAAATGGTTTTCTTTATGGATATAAAATAAAATATCATTTGTGACATTATTAGATAGTAAAATTAATAATATAGATATTTTAAAAATTGATATAATGTATCAAAAACTAAAGCGATGAATCAATAAAAAATCTTAAAATCATAATTCAGTCTTTAATTATGATAGATTGAAGGAATTTATTCTAATTAAGAAGACAATTTAAAGAAAGGAAGTGAACAGTTTCTTAAAAGCCAAAAGCTAAAGAAAAACTCAATAGAAAACACTCAACAAAAAATTGTACATTCAAATTAATTAATTTTCTACTAGCAAAATTACAGAAATTCAACGATACTTTCATTTGATTGAGTTAGAAGGCAAACAAGACAAATATTCTACCAGTTGTAACATTTTCACTGAAAATGACAACATGTCAAACTAAGAAAAGTTATTGAATAAAGCAAAACATTGATTTCTTCAGTAATGGAAAGTAAATAATTGATAAATCATATATGATAAATTTTCAAAGAATATACATCTAATATTGACCAAAATTAAACATCATCAGAAAATAAGAAAATTGTTGATTACTCTCATGAAAAAATAATTAGTTTGGTAACAATCGAATTTAGTTCTCTTACACTAAATCTGACTTCAATACAGGAATGATGTAATTAAAGCTTTAGTATGAGCTGAGCTTTTGTAAGTTCAGTGGCTGAGCATGACTATGATATGAAAGTAAGATTGCCTACATAGAATAGTGAAATTTGTGACTTCATGTTCAACTAGTAAAGCCCTGCATTGAATGTCACATAAGACACAACAGGCCTGCAGATGATTCATGCATAGTGTTTTTAAGTTTGCATAATACTTTTCATACAACTGAGATAAGGAACATTTTTTGCATAATCATTGAAGAAAGGTGTACAATATTATAGCATACTTCAAATTCCTAAATACTGTACATACCAGTGTATATAATGCATTCTCGTATAAGATGCAGCATTTTCTCTCTGAATTCTTCATCTATCACAAGAAATAACATTAAAAATCTACATCATCTTATCATATAAGTCAACATATAAGATGCAGCCCACTTTTTAACCTAAATTTCTTTTGAACAAATGAATCTCATACACAGGTATATACAGTACTTTAATTTCCCTCTATATATATATATATTAGTGCTTGCCATTTTCAAGATTTTTAACAGTCCTGGGATTCCAGGATAAAGAATTGTGAATCCCTGGGTTAAGGGAATTTCACAGGATTAAACTTTTGAGGTAAACTGACAGTAAAATTATACAAAGCATATTCATTTTCAGATTGTAACTTATAATTGATCTCTAACTAGATTAATTCGATTGTTTGTTATAATCTGTCATAAATAAGAATAACTTAAGTATAATATTATGGTGGAGGATAAAACTATTTAATGCTCTATTATTTAATAAAATCTTTCAAAATGCTACCAATAAGTTTGAGGAAAAAATAAAAAAGTAAAAACTATAAGTCTCACTGATCTCCCTTAACATTACAAAACTTTAAAAGAATTAATTATTCAAAATCGCCAAATCTTACTGAATTTCCTTCATGAAACTTCCAAAAAAAGAAGTCCCCAATATTTTCTGCAACAGGAAGACACTAAAAAGAGTAATTCCTGTAAAATCAGAAGAGAAGAAAGGAGCTGGAAGAAGAGGGATTGATGGGTTTTAGGGAGAGTTCTGGGATGGGTGACTGGACCAGAGGACCTGAATTTTAAACAGTTCCATGTAACTCCTATCCTTTAGGCAATTTCTTAAGCCAGCTTATGACAAACAGGGATTTCCCTAGATAAACTTGACTTTCCCAGGAAACATGAAGTTCTTTTACCTTTGGAATCCAGGGACAACAAGCACTATTATATACACACTGAAATGAGTCAAGATAGTTCAAATAGTTCTTTAAGATTGTTAAATTCAATATTTCATAATTTAAATTGACTTATCTTTTTATCTTTAATAACAAGTATCTAAATGAGGTTATTCAAATTGTAAGCAAGTATTAATCAATGCCTTCAAGATGAATCGATATAATTTATGAAGACAAGCAAAACTTCCAATGACATATCACAGCAGAGCTACTAACCATCAAAGCTACCATGTGATACCGCAAAAGTTAGCAGCTTCTGGTAAGTTTCCAATGATGGTCTGAACACAAAAACTCCAGAGTTGAAGCAATCTGGCCATCCAGCATCTGGGGCTGCTGACAGCTCTTCACGATCAAATAATTCATCACATGGATGCAGCATCTGCCATTTAGAAAAGATTTAAATGACATCAATTAACAGTGATTATTTAAGCGTATTGGTCTATCATGTTTAAAGCTTTGGTGCAAACATCTGACAAAATCTTTCTTGGAAGGAATGGACTCAGGAGTAATTTTTCACATGCTCATATAATCTTCCTCCAAATTAACTTGAAACATTAGAGAGTATTTAGCATACACATTATTGCATAAAACATCACCCTTCTCTCTTACTCTGCTTAGGTCAATTAAATATATCTGAAGTGTGAAGAGGAGGAACAAATGACTTCCTTGAGAGAAAGAAAACCAATCAAAGATGAGTATATTAAAGCAACTCATCTGTAAACTCAGACTCTCATTATCTCCATGAAGTTCCATGAGAAACCAGTCTCTCTCGATTCTGTTTAGCCATTTGTAACACATTGCTTTCATTCTTCCTTTAGTACTGTAGAATTATTTTTTAATTTACATTTTTTCACTAACCTCCAATCATCTTCCGAACTCAAATTGATCCCTATCATTTAGGCCCCTGGGAGTCTACATCGATAGGAAGAAAAGCAGTACATTGTACTTGGTGATTCAGAGTTGAGAATGAATTCTCATAGAACTACAGGGAGATAATGAGCCTCTATGAGTTCACAGGTAAGTTCAAAAATTTCACAACCAATCAAAGATGAGGTTTAATCAAATCATTTTTGATTAGTCTACCTGTCCTATAACATTTATTAATAATTGCTCCACCTCCTCAGCCATTGAGATAAATTTGATAGACTAGTTATTGTACTACTTCTGCAAAATTGGCAAAAAATGACACCTGATTAATTAAATCATATTTGTTTCATAATAAAAAGATATTTTTTCATCAGTGTATTCCTAATGCTACATTTTCAAAGTATAACTGGAAACCTAAGACTACCCTTTATGATTAAATTGAATAACTTATAAACTCACCAAAGTATCAGCATCAAGAAAAACACACTTGGAGAATTGAGTGAGTCTCCAACAGTGCAGCTTGGTAAAAGTGACCCCCAAATCAGGTCGGGTGAGAAGTGCGAGATTGGCTGTGTCTCCAGAATCTAGCACATTTACCATCTGAACCAGGTCAAATGTTCCAGATAATTGGTCCCTGTGAGATAGCATTAACATGAGTAACTTACATAGCCCACAGCAAAATCAGCAGAATTTAGAGATCAAATCATTTAACGTCCACTTCATGTGAGAAAAAATCATGAAGCAAGCCTATTTTGTTATTTTTTCTTACAGATAGGCATTCATTTTCTGAATACTGAAATAAAAAATCAAGGGAAATAAATTTTCCAAAATAAGTACATGAAAATGATAATATCTTGGGGAGCAAAAGTGTTCATAGAAATGAAAATAAAAAAAACGAAAATAAATTAAAAACCTACTGATAACTAAAGATATGCTCAAGGAATAGGATAAGGATAAACTGTAGGCAAATGGAATTGCATGACAATGGAAAATGTACAGATAAGAGTAAAGGTAATTAAATTGTTAGGATACTTTTGGAATTTCAAGAGTATATTATCACATACAAATGAATTAAGACGGCTTCCAACCAGTATGTCACAATATAAAGGAACAACATACTTTTTTAAGTAAGCATCATATACACACTGTATTTTGCAATATATTTTTTGTTTAATATGAGACACTTATATGATAATATTAAAATATTTTACTCTGCAGTTGGTGTTATCTTCATTAAAAATTTTAATTTACACTGGAACATATAACTGCAATGTGGGTTTTCCATGAAGTTTGAGTAGACATATTAATGCAGTGGGGTAAAAAAGGTCGTGAAACAATTATGGTTTTTTAGAATAACATTTATAGGCAAATTGCAAAGATATTTAAAAAATAGGGCAGGATTGTTCCCACATAACCTGTTCTCTTAAATCGAAAGAATAACATCTGTATCCTTCAAGTCTACAATGATCTGCTTTAAGCTACTTGCAGTACCTACCACTTACTATTGGAGATCCCTTTATAGAAAAATGGCAGTAATCATAAAGATTAGAGAATAAACTACTAAAATCAGTTTGTACTTCCTTCCATCTGATATGTTTATATAAATAGTTGAATACTATAATTGAAGATATTAGAAGCCAAAGTTGATGGGGAGCAGATAATTGAATTGGATGAAACAGCAGGCCCTCAATAGATGATCAAATCTCACTGAGAAAGGATAAAGGAGGAGATTCCTTCTTTTCTTTGATATTTTAAAAAAATATTCTTGGCTTAAAGTGAAACATAAACTGAGACCAATGGAGAAAATTAGAAAAGATAATGACTCCTTTGAAAGCTTAATAGGTTTGCTAAATTATCAACTTCCTGATTAATCAATCTCTCCTTTACTCTATTCAGCTCTGTTGCTTTTGAAATTTGAATGAGAAATGACAGGAAGGGAAACTTTTATTCTACAATGCTCCAATATCATAACCTTTCACCAACAAGTTCCTGAGGACAACAATCTTTTACAAAACTAATTCTTACACTCTTCCATAATTATTCCTCTGATTTATATACACCAAAACTACTTTTTAATTATTACGTTACTTTTGCTGTATTCATACCACTACATCTCAAATTACTCACTTAAGAAATTGACCCTATCCACAAATGACAATCCTCTCCTCCAAACTCAATTTTCGTTCAAATACCTTACCCTCATAATACCAATTCATCCATATTAGTTTTCTAAACATCCTAATTTTTCTGGTCTTCATTATTCCCTTTTTTTAAAAGCCTTCAATCATTCAATTTCCTCCAGAGTCCTGTGTTTCATAAACATGTAAAAATTTGACACCACACTAAGGTTTTAACTAATCTATTCCTTTGTTTTGTTATGAAGATACTTGGCCATCAATTCTCTCAGTTAATTCTCACATTTCTCTTCCACTATCACTTTAAAATTAATACTGCATAAAATATGACAATGGTTCTGATGGAAGAGGAGACTTTTAATTTCAATCTTGCTCAAATAAAGACATTTTATAGCTATTATTAACCACATGAAGATATTTTTAGCAACACTGATACTAATAATCTCATTATTGAATCTGATATGCCAAGAAAATTTCCAACCAATATTGGACCTTGTTACCACCATTTTCCTTAAATTCTTAAAGACTTTTTCATCTCATATAAATTTTCAATTTGATTGTATTTAACCAATGCTCTTCCTAACTAATCATTTATTGCTAATTTCCTTCAAAAACAATGCTAAGAGCAGCTACTAAATAAGACAGTTGACAAACTCAGCTCCTAATTCCACAATACAGAATTTTGCACATTAATTATTATCATAATTTTTTACGGAAATCCAATTAGAGAAGATATAATATTAAGTTATTTAATATGGTTATGAAACAAAACTTAATAAGTCCAGCATTAATTTTTTATTTCAATTGGTTTTAGCCATCGTCATGTCTAATGATAGCTGTCAATGACCAAAACTGGTGGGAATAAATTAATTCTCTCGGGGGAATTATTGAGTTGTGTTTCATTACTCTGTTAAGGAATTTCACAAAGTACTACATGTTAATTTTAAAGTTATTTAATGCCAAAAGTAGAGTAAGTCTGCCTTTCATTAAACAATCATAGCTACTATTAACAGAACACACTAAAATTTAGAGATATAAAATTTATTTCCATGTTGAAAATTTATAAATAATAAATATGGTTGCAGAATGGAGGGTAACTTACAACATCAGAAAAATGTCTACAATTATTTTTTTCACAAACACTTTGCTTGTTATAAATAATTTGGCTATAAATTTTGAATTTTTCTTGCAGGTACCGAGTGACTTTGACTTTATAAAGGACGAAATTCATTTTTCT
This sequence comes from Ladona fulva, assembly GCA_000376725.2. Lineage (NCBI taxonomy): Eukaryota > Metazoa > Arthropoda > Insecta > Odonata > Libellulidae > Ladona > Ladona fulva. Next base: position 632,120 of record KZ308376.1, read on the forward strand.
TTTTTCCTGTCTTTTACCCCCTTTAGCACGCTTTGCTCTCGGAAAACGAGAACAATTTGCGGGTGATGTCTGAGTTGCAGACGAGACGGGGAGGGTCGGGAAAAAGAGGGTGGGAAAGGTGCAGCAGGAGTAAGAAGAGAAGTCCGAGGGGAGTGTCGGCAGACGAAGGTACCTATGGCACCCACCGCATCGCCATGGTGACGCCAGGTGTGACGAGGGCAACGAGGCGTCTCGAAGTCCCTGCACTGCGGATGGAGTGGGCAAGCACCAAGGCGCCCAGTGCATACGTATCGTTGGTGGCCAGTGTCACCCATGCTTCTTCCTCGGCTGCTGAAATAAGAGAACGGACACTGTGGTCAAATGCGATCATCCACTCCCAGCCAAATGCTCCCTATATAGCGGTCCTCCCTTATAAACAGGGAGGTCGTCATCGCAGTATTTTCCAAACCTGCGCTTACATTAATCGAATTGGCTCATCTAAGTACAAATTAATCCAATAGGACTACAGAGACTGCTTCCGCAAACTTACGGAAGTAAAATTGAAAGTGTATCACGCAAACTTAGCCGTAAATTCTTTCTGAAGAAATCGCCCTGCCAAAAACTAAGAATGGATTAAGAACTACAATATATAGGACTAAGAATATATAGTCTACCGAAAAAGCCGTCAGTTTGTGTTAAAATTTTACTAACTTATTTCATTTTCTATGAAGAATTTATTTTTGGTGTTTTACTTTTGAATTTTCATCTTCTACAAATAAATAATTTACAAATATTGTTTTAAATTACGTTTTAATTATTTTTATTTGCTAATACAAATATTGTTTTAAATTGCGTGTTTTTAATTATGTTTATTTGCTAATTGACGACACGATCTACCGATAATGTTAGAATTCCGTAATTGGTTTTAGCGCAACTTCACACAGAAGTTTCAAGTACGTAGAAAATACCGTCGTTTCATACGTGTCAAGCCCGGAAAGTAACAAGTTTAACCCAAATTTTCCAAACTAGGTCTTGTTGACATAATAAACGATATCACTCCTCTCATCTTTTTAGAGAGATTACGCAACAACTTCCATCACTCCGCAGTTAACAATCATTTCCAGCTAGCGATCAAAAAACAGTTTCATGCTCATCGTTGACATCTATAGATATCTAACTCAATTACCCAGCGAAGAAAAATATTGACTATCCTAAATTTCAAATTAATTTAAACATTAAATAATTTTGGCTAAAATGAACAAAACTCAACAATATTCTAACAATTCAGTTCGCCTTTAAATGTGGCTGATGTACGACTTATTCTCTCTAACAGCTGACGTAAGTCCGATATTATCATAGAGGTGACTTGAAAATTTCGGCACATTTATACAAATGTGAATGAAGAGGTCGTCGAACCACGAATGAAACGGTGCTTCTAAGTGGCTTCTAATGGCGCTCGATTGCAACACGTTCTTATAGCGTCTAATGATTGTACTTGGTAATGTAAGGATGGATATACTTTGACGGATCCCCCAATCCAGTCTGCATTCGAATGCACCCACCGCACCATAGGCAAGCGCGGCTCTACTTTCTTCCCTATATCGAACGCACACATTTTTTTTATTTTAATGTTCGTATTAACTATCGATATATATCGAATGCGTGTACATATATACATGAGTTTCTGAGCAAATATCTTCAATTGTTCATCGAGATTATCGGGAACATATCTAATGAGATATTATTCACGAAAAGGTTAGGCCGGCTTCAGGCGCTAAGCAAGTGGGGCAGTCACCTCAGGTTGCAGACGAGACGGGGGCGGCCTCATGCTGTCTGCGGCTAGAATGGAATATGCTTTCACACCATTTTAAATCTGCAAAATCGGTCACTTTATAATACACTCTTAAAAATTTACACATTAGAAAAAGGGCTGAAAAATAATCAGATAAGCGAATATTCCTTTTCCAAGATTTATGCCTCTTATCGAAAGGAGACGTACAGTTCATACGGCATCTGGGGTGAGATTTTTCTTTCTTTCGATTTATTTCGCCCAAAAATTGCAATATTTCACGTAAACTAATTTTCATAAATAATTTAAAATTCATGATTCGGCACAATTAATTTTAAAAAGTCAACCTAAGTGATCAAGAACCAAGTGATGTCAATGAAAAGTCACCGTCAGAGGGCGTGAATGCGGAAGGGGGCTCCAGACACAGAGCGGCTGAAAGCTTAAGCCGGTCTAGACAAAGGGATAGGTCATCCGTGCGAAGTCTTCGCACGAGCCAAGGAAGTTATGTTCAAATTGGGTATCGAATTATCCGCGAGCACAAACTAAGCTTTAACTTATAATAGCCTACTCTGAAACAAATGTTTGATTAATGTATAATGAATAGTAGATTGTAAACTATACTATATATAATTTATTAAACAGTAGCCTTAACTATAAAGTACAGTGATACAGAAATTAAGTAGAAGCACATACTATACAGTAAACTAATATAAATAGTAAGTATATCAGTTCCAAATTGATAGTGCTTCTAACTGAAGAGATATATTCAACTGAAATTATCTTACATCGGGTAAAGAAAACGAATCGAAACTAATTGGATCAACAAAAGTCACAAACTTCTCATTTCGATTAGGCTCTGAAGATTTTGGCGCTTTTACGGACGATTTCTTATATAACAAAAGAATTCCTTACACACAACGATAAATTGAGTTTCCATTGATGAAAATAGCGGGAGAGATGCCAATTTTCCAATAAGCATACAACCCTGCGATTGCTACTCAAAGATGATTTAGAAACAACTGATTCGCTCTTCCAAGCCAAAATTTAAGGAAAGTAAATTATCAGTATTTAACGGTAACTTGCGCCAAACTCTACCCGACACTTCAGTGAAATAAATTTTTGGTTTCCACAGTCGATAAATTGGGAAAATAAGAAAAAAAAGGCAGGAGTATCAGCTACGATAACAGTTCGATAACTATCTTCCGTCTTAATCGTGTGTTATTCCATCAAAATACGTTTCCAATGAAAATATGTGTTTGGTTTGAACGATACTATAGCATTACAAATGCGCGTTGAAGCGCCAATAGAAAAATGTCTTCAGTTGACATTCCATTTATCAATCTCAAATGATCCAGCGGAGTAAAAACGTGACATCAATGACAGGGTAGGTGTTCGTTAGCATCCATTTTATTTTTCTAGAAATATAAATCATGCTAATCACACAAAAGAAATAAGGGAAGGACTATTTAGGCATGCAACTATTTAGGCAGGCGCGATCATTATTAATGGACACAGGTATTTGTAGAAATGCTTAGTTCTTTCCCGGCGAATTGTGTGCAGAAAACTTTATGGACACAGGTATTACTAGGAGGGACGCTTAAGTATAACCTCCGAAGATGCGCTTAGAATCAAATTAAGGTCTTTTAGCGGACAGTAATTTGAGCACCATTGCTCTATAAATGATGCATAAGAAGATGAATATTTCAATTCCGCAACTTCTCCTAAATTCAACAGCGGAAAAACCAGCCACACGAATTTAATAATCGACATTGGACAGAATATAACGATTATGATATCGAAATATCGTTTTCTTCGAAAGTTAGCACCTGACAAGGAAGGTTTCATCCGCCCTAGAACACCAAAGGAATAGTTATAACGAAGAATATTTCTTGAGAAATACATGACATAAAAGCCATATTAAAAGGAATTTTGCTGTTTGGGTGTGAAACGTGGACATTAGAAAGGAGGACATAAAAAGTTAGGCTTTCGAGATGTGTGTAGGGTTGCTAGAAAAACAAACGGAGTCGGGGAAGAAAGGGTTTTGATCGAAGTAATTAAAAGACAAAAGAGACGGATGGGCAAAATATTGATGGGAGAGGGATTGCTAAAGAATGTTATTGCGGGAAGAGAACAAGGGGAAAAGCAAAGGGGAAAAGCAAAGGGGAAGACAGAAACAAAAGTTGTTAGATAACATGGTGGGGTGGGTTACGTTACCAGAAGTTAAAAAGAATCGCGAAGACTGGAATATTAGGGCTCATTAACCTACGGAAAGGTAGAAAACTTATGTATAAAAGGAAAAATCCTTCGAAACAAAGTAAAATACTCAGAGATTAAGTTACGAGGACTTCAGACCACGATAAAATTTGAAAACAAGTGAGAGCTACTGGAACAATTTTGCGAATAATAATTACTTCAAGTATATTTGACTACCTAGCACTTGCAGCGTCTGTCTAGAAAAGCGTAAGAACAGAAAACAATTCGCTATGAAAATTAAAAAATGCCAACTTCTTTATAATCTCCCTGATTCACAGTTTGACCGCCTTCGTGTCTTCCCCTTTAAAATGGAAAATTGATTAAACGTAGTGTCTTTTAAATATATTCTGAAACTACGCATGCTAAAGGCAGTTTTCAAAGACAGTGGTTTTGAAAACAGCATCAAATCGCCCTATTCACCCCATCAAAATATGCATTTTCAAAATTAGGTAAATATTTTTATCTAAAACATGCAAATTTTTGTTACGTTAAGTAACGTTTATGTCGAATAAGGAGAAAGATCACGCCGAAAGTCGTACGTTGGAGTAAACTTTTCACCTCAAGAACCGCTAAAGAAAGGCAGAACTTCAAAGATTTATAAGTCTTCAGGAATTAAAAATATCAAATTAAATAATATGAATCCATTATAGAGGAAGCGATAGTAAGAGAAAAATCGTTACGGAGTAGTTTTTGTGAGAGCTGTATAAATCACAACTTAAATGTACCGCTATAATAAATAACAAATTATTCAAAAATCCGCTAAAACGATTGCTAAAATAAGCCAAAAGTTTCACCAAAAGGGAAAAAACGGCAAAATTGGCAACAAAAATTAATTTTTGCGATCTTAAACCTTTTTCATTTCACTGACGACTCTCACAGCCAGACATCAAAGTTGCAAATATTTTCTGTTAGAATGTATAAAATGAAATAAATGGAAAAATAGGATTTACATGGCTTACACATACATAAAATTAGTTTTCTGTCCCATTTGGATACCCATCCCATCCCATAAGGCATATCATCAACACTGTATAGAGAATATTTTGGAATTTTTATTGTCTTACGTAATGGAAAGGAAAACGCGTTTGCGTATTGAGGTGTGCCCCTTGAAACCCAACGATAAGGATTTTTTCCCAAAACAGGGTGGAGGATATGCGGCATGGTAGTGAAGTTGTTCGAATACCTGCCCGGAAATGGGGAGACCTGGGTTCGAATCCCAGTCAAGTCTATTTTTCCCACTTGTTTATCCTTGGATCTTACATAGTTTTATTTCTATTTAAAATTTCTGTAATTCTGTAAATGCTCAATCGACCTTAACAAAGTGCGCGAGATTTTTATCAATCGACCTTAACCGAGAGCTCTAACGCAGCCCAGAGGAGAGTATCTAAATTTAGAGACAAATGAGAAGGAAAGCGATGCTCGGCCCATTGAAGTACGAGACGAAGGCAATGAAACCGCGATCAACCGTCTTGACAACGACTCGTAGAAGGCGTTTGTAACAAGATCAGCAGACTGCACGCTAAGGATGGACTCCGAAACCTGATATCAAACGGATCTAAAAGCATATCGGTTTTTTTTGCTGGCAGTTTTCTAATCTTAAACGCAGAAGACTTTTTACAATTTTGCTCTTTAAATAGAAATCAACTCAAATGAACAAGTTACAGAAAAGCTGTCGAAGGGGTCGGCAAAATGTCCCCTTTAATCGCTAATTTCGAGAGGGAGATTCGACTTAAGCAGAGGCACCTCTAACCCAAGATCTTCCTCAAGAGCGTTTTCTTGTATGGATGTGAAACATGGATATGAAGGATGTGGGAAAGAAATAGAATAGAGGCTTTTAAATTTGGGTGTGGAGAAAGATGGAAAAAATAACGTGGGTGGATAAGTGGAGAAATGAAGTGGTTTTAAATAAAGTGAAAGATCAAAGAAGGTTCATAAAGGAATTGAGAAAAAGGAAAACTAACTGGTTAGGTCATAAGATTAGAGGGGAAAACATTTTAACAGTGGCATTAGAAGGTTCAGTTGGGGGAAAGAAAAAGAGAGGAAGAATTAGAATTAAATTGGTGGATTAGGAGAAGAGCAGCAGCTATATTGAGACAAAAGAGAAGGACCGGGACAGAAGAGGATGGAGATAGCAAGTGGTGTACAAGGCCTGCCATCAGGCCAGGTGATGATGATGACCTCTAACCCAAGCCCCTTCTCTTCCAACGACTTCCACACAAGGTTTAATTTAGTAAATAAACACGAGTTTGGTTTGCATAATATATGATTACAATAATGTAATGTATAAATAATATTGCAATAATGACGTATATGATCGTATTTGAGTTAGGTTACGGTAGTTGACCGGAAATAGTTTTTTATGTACTGTATTCCTTATATAAATGGATTTTGAAGAAATGTAAGAGTTGTTTGTTAAATACACATACTTTTTGTATTGCTTGTAGTCTGACATGTAAATTATAGCTGTTTAAATTTTAAGTTGAGAAGTGAAGTTTGTAAAATATTGCATATAGTAGACTGGGTTACTTATGTTCAATTTATTTGTGTTTATGTCTGTAAAACGTATTGATACTGTTCGAGTTGTTGAATGTAGTACAACATCGCCACCTGACCTACAGTCTACTTGCAGCGAGATTTTATAATAATAATCATAATAATGTATAAAATATAACAATATTTAAAGGTCCAGTTAATTTATAAGATTGACCGGTATTAAAATGTATACTTAAAATAGACTTTAACGAATGTATACTTCAAGTTCCAGTGTTATAATTGTTTTATAGAGTTGAAGTGAAGGTTAAATAGCCATGCTTATCCATCATATTTACAGGAAATTAACTTTAATCTTCACTTTAACTCGCTTTAATATCAGGCATAAGTAAACTTAAAATTGTAAACGTAACAAATTAAGTTAGACCAAACGCTACTTTAAAAATTGATTTCCAGAGCGCAATAAATTGGTCAAGACGACCGAAAATATTCCCCGGGAAGTGTGTCCGCCTCGCCGATAACCTTTGATTTCAAAATTGGTCAGTGGAATGTGGGGATACTGGGAAGGCTTTCTCATGCAATACATTAGTAACAGTACGAGAAGACGGAAATTTACAATAAAGACGAAATTGAATGCAGATGTGCTAAAGAGACACGTGCGATACAGAATTATAGTTGAAAGTCTCGTGCAATGCAGATTGTGACATATATATTGATGATAATAATCAAAATACGACTTTAAGAGCGGGATTGAGACCGGTTAGTCTCTTCTTACATCTGACACTAACATATACCCTTAATATAAATAGATGAATAACAACGGTGCACATAAACAACAAGAGCAATAAAACTTTATTGTGGAAACTCCGACTACAAGAATTGCGAACCACAAAACCGCAATGAACGGCGGGACGTACGAGAGAACCCCAAAAACATTCTAAGCGGACAAATGCGCCAAAACACGACCGTTGTTGGTATAGTATGGACCGTAGTTGATTGTACATGTTTTCATGGATATAGCTGACAATACATACTTATCGACTGAGAATTTTTATTCTTTGTCCTGATCTTCCAATTCTTTAATCAATTACTTTCGGTAGGTTAGCGCAAGTTTTACACACTTCCATTGATGTGCTTCTGTGGCTGATAATTTTTCCCTCGGGATCTCCGATGTCAGTACATCCACATTTCTTCTGACATTTCTCAACTTATCTCTTGGAAATTCAAAACAGCACAAAAAATGACGTTGGGTTACATTAATAAGGATACTTTTAGTCACAATCTCACTCAAAAATAGGCGTTTATTACTATTATCATCATCATCATAATTTGAAAATGCCCTCAAATGGTGATAAATCTTTTGCTACTTCAAATATGCCTTTTCAACCTTTAACAATGTAATAAAAATAATAATAAGACTTCATTAGGACGAGATTGAGACTACTAAGTCTATTCTTACATTCAACGTTTCGTCGCATGAAATTTAAAAGAGATAACTTAAAAATAGTGCACAGCAGGATAATACTCCCAAGAAGGGAAGTGTGGAAAACCTGCGGCACCTACAGATAGTTAACTAAGTTTCAAGGAAAAGGCAGGTTAAATTGCATCTGAAAAGCAAACTAAATTTTACAGATACATTATTTCATAGTCATAAAAATTAGAAATAAATTGTTATAAAATATCAAAAAAGAATAGTATGATATACAAATACAACGGTTCCAAAACAGGTCAGTATAAATATAAAAGTTGCAAATAAAAGTGCGAAGATAAGAAAAATTAATCAGTTCTATAATCAACTATTATTTGATAGAAGTTCGTGAATATTCTTCATAACACTTTGTTGAAGACAAGGATATTTGGAAATAAAATATGAAATGAATATAAACATGCAAGTCAACTTCAACGTCAAGTTAATGAGAGAACTCCATTAAAGGATTTATTTCTTTTTTGGTTTTAGCGTTTCTTTAATTTTTATTATTTATTTTCTTTTTTATAATTTTTCATTTATAATTCTGGTTAAGAAAGCTTTAGTGGAATTATTCAATGCCTTGTGTTGAAATTTCGTGTAATCACGTAAATGATACTTCGTATTCACCTAAGCATAGAAGCCGTTGAAAACGCATTGGAGAGGGCGGGCAATTAATATTTATTTGATAAGAAATCAGTCTGCATCCATCTCATGCTACCTGGAGATCAAAGATTCATCTCGGACCATGGGCAACGGACCGATACAAGAACGCCAACGATTCAATCGACGAAATTCATCAAGCAACGAAATTTGTATTTCATAACGGATCCACTTACGCGGAAATAATTCCTCATTCTTCTCTCTGGCCATTATCATATCGGGAAGGAGTTATCGAACTAACCCACTGTCCTCATACGTGACCCACTGTCTCAAGGTCTCGTCACCGTCGCTTTGATCCTTTTTGAAACCCAGACGAAATTTTTCGAGAGATGCGACGGCTAAAAGAGGCTAACGATCGAAAGCGATTCAATGAGGCGACTGGAATCGCCCTTGAAAAGCGCGCTTCGGGAAGAGGTGGAATTGTATAAGAAAATCCAGGCGCGGTCTCACTAAACTAATTAAAAATCTTAGGAGCAGAACGGAAACATTGCCAACGGCATCCTTCGTAGGAAGACACTTGTGATAACTCTATAAGACTCATATATGTAGCTGTTTATAAATATACATAATTGTAACGTAGCTTAGATTGTAACTCCTTAGCTATTGGTTACATTGAAGTCATTCACAAGCCTTTATCTGGATAGATGAAAATATGTTTATAATCATTTAATATTTTATTTCCAAATATCTTTGAAGTCTTCAACTGAATATTCATGAACTTTTACCAAATAATAGTTGATTACAGAACTGATTAATTTTTCTTATCTTCGCACTTTTATTTGCACCTTCTATTGCAACTTTTACTTCCATATTTATACTGACCTGTTTTGGAACAGTTGTATTTGTACATCATGCCGTTCTTTTTGATTTTATTACAATTTATTTCTAATTTTTATGACTATGAAATAATGTATCTGTAAAATTTTGTTTGCTTTTCAGATGCAATTTAACCTGTCTCTTCCTTAAAACTTAGTTAACAATCAGTAAGCTTCACAGGTTTTACACTTTCCTCTCCTCGTGGGCGTTTTCCTGCTGTGATGTATTTTTTCTCAAGTTCTAATTTAGGTATTTAAACCCACAAAGTAGTTTTCTTCTTTGCACCTTTTTCAACCTCTCTAAGGAAGGAATAGATGTAAGAAGAGACTTTATAGTCTCAATCTCGCCCGAATAAAGTCGCATTATTATTATTTAATACTAGTCAGACAAGAGATAGTAGAGTCCGCACACGCTAGTAATTACGTACCAGTTACTGAAACTTTCATAAATTTCCTTAACTGTAGTGAAGTGAGAAAGATAGTTTACTAATCGAATGTTCAATAAAGAATTTAATATTTACTCGTTTACTAAAACAGGCGTTCTTCCTATTTTATACCATATGCATGACTTGCCTCCTAAAATACTATATAATACTTTGGCGATTTCTGAAACGGCGATATTTTCGAATATGTAGTGCAATTTTTTTCTCTCCGGAAAAATTAAGAGAACTCAGCAGCTTTTTCCATTGCAGCAAAATAGTGATTCGCCCTCTATTAAATTACTCATGAGAGACGCTGGCTGATTATTTTGTATTTCATCCCCCATTAAGTCGCGAATTTCACGTTATTTCTCTTCCGTGGCCTCCGCTGGGTCAGTCCGTTCTCCTCAATGCGAGATTAACAGTTAAACGGTATCAACACTGATAATCTTCATTTATGGCGCAAATATGTAATAAATTAAAGCGAAATTAACGGTTATTATTCAGGGATGATTTTCAAAAGATTGATTGTATAGATGAGCATAAATAAGGCTCAATTATCTTTGCTCTACAATTAATTTATTCCTTCCTTCTGTATTTGATCACTTAAACGGAAGACGGTCTTCAATGCAATGTTGAAAGGGGGACAGCAGCACATCCTCGGCGCGCCCAAAGACCCCTTCCGTGCAGACGTGAACTCTTCATGGTCTGCCGACTTCATTTCTCATTTTTCTACAGCTTTTACATGCGACAGTTAATCTTGAATTGAAAATGGAATTCTATACAAGTATGAGTATATCTGATGAGCTCCTTTGTAAAACAGATACCATATTTTTAATTTCTTTCCGCCTTCCTTCTTTGCTGAATTCCATTCCCCCCTCTGTTGATCCTTTTTCCTTACCTAAAGGGACTTTTACAAAATTAGGCCTAACTCATACAAGATCATTGTAACTGCTGCCTCCATTTTCTCTCCTTATTCTCTTGTTTCTTGTCCTATTAAATGTTGTTGTTTCGATTCCTACTTGTTATGTACATCACTCACAATTGGTTTTTCATGCTGTACATACGTGATAAATAGCTAAATAAATAATTAAAACTAACTCAACAAAAGCAACTTCAACTTTATTTTTATAGCTTGATAACACTAACTTAGCTTGATAGCACTAACGTTGTCTGGATATTATTTATTACCGAAAACAAATACCCCCTGCCATATACCACTGACGGCTCGCGAGGTTTAAATCTACATCTAGAGGAAAGAAATGCCTAGATCCTATCCTTCAAATTGCTTCGTATTCGTTGAGACTTTAGCCAGAAGGAAGGTCAACAACCATTAGCTACCAAAAGTTTACAAAAGAGGAGGAGTGAGATTGAAGGAAGATGAGGAGTGAGGTTTGCCCATGCACTGAACCAGATTGCTCTAATTAAGCGGAAAAGTCCACGCACTTGCAGCACAACGACCCCATGAGTAACACATTTCATGGCACCCAATAAGAAGAGGCCAAAATGAATGCCAATACTTGCATAGCTGTTTACTTTCATACTATCACAGACACAGAAGATAGAGAGAACGCGAATCTTAGATTTGCTTTTGTTTTAGTTTCGTTCAAATAGCATTGAATTTGTTTCCAATATTTCGAAAAAACATCTCACTGCTCACTTTCAACGTAAACAAAAATCGCATATTGATTCGGGTGCATCGACAAAAAAAATCATTTGGGTTTCCACATTTTCTGCAACGATTCAAGCCTGGGGCCACTAAAACTATAAAACGAGACACAGCCAACTCGGCTATCCGACAGCCTTTGAAGAGCCTGTTGAGCGGCCATTAAAGACGAGGGGAACTAACTTTCGCAACTATCCAAGTTTTACGTGTACAATGCAAGCCAATAGGGCATCCTTTTACCACGCAACAGCTCCCAAATCAATCGCTAGCGAGCAAATATAAAAATAACTGCGCCTAATCTCCGTAACAATTGACTTCTCAACGCCTCTCTCTGAAATAGTAGCTTCATTTGGCACGGATGCATCACTTGCAGCTGTGTCCACCGACAACCATGTTCTTACATCACAAGAACGCTATTCGTTTCGCTAGGGTCAACACCGACTCATTCATGGATATCGTAAAAAAGGAGTTGAGAGATCTCTGAACTTGAATTTGAGAGAACCGTTAGAGTCAACATTGAAGGCCGCTGGTGAGGGCGAAGGTATTTTTTTCGGGACAACCAGTCCAACGCGAGAGAAACGGATGATACGGAGGAAAAGCTGACCAGCGAAGATACAGCTTTCATTTTAGGATTAAAGAAAGCGTGGTACCATTCATTCGCAACCCGTGGGTTGACGGGGTCCTCCCGGAATTAGACTACGATGCTTGAAATTCACGAATACGCATGAGGAAACCCAAGATAATAAGCTACGAATATTCATTATGCGGAGTAGACCATTTCAATCGCAGAAATCGGAATAAATATCTTTACAGTTCGGGAAAATGTAGCCGAAGACGCAGAGACGAAAGAAGTACCGGGGTGGAGTTCGTACATAGCTGCTCAGCATATGTATTAAGAATTGAACTTTAAAGCAGGGATGGATTTAGGCTATCAGAGGCCCTGGGCGCAAAGTTCAGATCGAGGCCCGCCTCTGGAAATTGTGAGTAAAAATTCGAATTTTACATAAAATACCTAAACATATATCCCTTAGAAATCTCATTCGATTCACTACGCTAAGAATAAAGAAGTTTTTAATAACAATGCATTTCTATAAATTACAAAGAATGATGGATAGACTTAACAATATACAATGACAAAAATGTTACATATTCTGTAAGCATATTATGAACTCTTACTCAAAAAATAAAAAATCATTTCTTGCAGGAAAAAAAACAAGAGCAATTTGTTGTACGTAAGTTACTGAGGTTTCATAAGCAGTCTTATTGAGGCCCCCATGTAGATGTAATGCACCTAGTTATAAATCCATCCCTGCTTGGAAGCAAGTTTCCAAAGTAAATCCTGTAAACAGAGCTCTTTAGGATATTTGGCCATTCTTTTAAAAGAAATCCCAGATTTTCCCGCATTTCCGGTTATTAGTTCCCGGTCTCCACATCTTCCGGATAAGGGTAGCCGGATAAATGTTCCCATATTTTCCTTCCTCGATCAATAGCTTCTAGAGGCGATCAGTCAACCCTAATTCCTCACTGCGATAAGGTTTAACGAGGCTCTAGGAGCGATGGTCCAATATCTACTTTTTAACAAAAGCCTGAGATAATGCCTTCAATCACGTTAACGGATCGGAAATACCACGGTTGGGAGCGATTATTTCTATGGTATCCGGCGGAGCATGCGGGCCAATAGGTTATGATCTAACTGGAACAACCGCAGAGTATAACATCGTAGTATCACTGTTTACGGGGACAATACTTCTAGGTCTTAAGCTAGGTTAAGTATAGAGATAAATATTACACCCTCCCTTGAATTGTTCCTGGCTTGGGAACGAATAAACAGTCATAATGACTTGGTGCCACTTTGTGGTAATAGTCTCCAGAGAAGAAAAGGTCAACAGAAGAGGAATATTTACGCGGACAATTGAAGATCGCGTCACCGAAGACCGAATCACAATGAATTTCAGAACGCGCAAGTTTACGTTTACAGGTTTCACTGGTGTGGGGAATGTGTACACACACGGTACAAATATTACCTAACTCAGATTCACTGGTGGGACAGTGGCAATTATTCGGTCGATTGAAGGATGAGCTTGCGCGGTTATTTTCTGAAGATTTAAGTTCAAATTAAAACCTTATTAACTCTCTTAGACAAGCTATGGATTATGCAAAAAACGGGAGTAAAATTCTATCCGTGGAGAATAAGGTCTTATCTATTATGATTATACTTGACATTACCATTAGTAGAATAAGTTTTTGCATTGATTTAATTTTATTGTAATTATTGTGTTGACATTTCCTTTATGTTTTCTTAATTTTCATTGAGAAATTGACGTTACCACTGGTATATTGATTTGAAATGTTTATGTAAATTTTTGTTTTTTTTTCCAGTTTACTATTCGTTATTTTTTATTACTCCAATATTTCATCTTTCTTCTACAGTTTCTTATCCCTTTCATTATTCTTTTTAATTATATCTTACTGTCTACTTCTTATAATTTCAAATCCAACATCTGTTCTTATCTGAATTCTTTCTAAGAATTATGCATTTTTGTCTAATTTTCCAGGTTTGTTGTTGACGATTTTCTTTTACTTATTTTCCCTTCTTTTAAATTTTAGTTGTTACCGTCAGTAGGTTTCGCAGGTTTTTCACGCCCCCCTTCATGTGGGTGTTTTTATGCTGGGTTTTTAATTTTTTTCCTAAGTGCAGACTTTGGTTATTCTCAAACCCACATAATAGTTCCTTCTTTTGTTTCTTTTCTTTAGTTCAACTCCCTATGTCTCTCTCGTTCTATTTCTAATGAATAATGGTTTAATGTAAGAAGAGACTAATAAGTCTCAATATCGTCCTCACCTAAAGACCTTTTATCATTATAATTATTACGATCCGTTAACGTAGAATGCGTACGCAACGTCTAGCGAATCTGATATCAAACATCCCCGAATCAAAGCTCTGAACGACGTAAATTCTAAAATAAAAAAGTGTCACAGATTTTTCGCCACTGGAAAGCTTTTGGGAGCACGTGAAAATGCGGTCAGCCGAGCCAAAACTAATTTGACCCGAGAAAAGTAAGAAGTCGCGTATAGGAGACTGCTTTTCTCTTCAAGCGGAGGCTGCGAGGAGTCGCGGCAAAGTGCTTTTCCGCCCAAACACTCAATGGAAAATAAGATAGAGAAGTCGGGAGTAATTCTCGGGAAGGGGAGAAACGACGGAAATAACCACACGATGGAAAAATCTCAGAGAAACAGATTTCACGTGGCTATACATTCCCTAAATTACAGAGGAGAATGATTCGGCGATACTTTTCTTAGAGAATGTACTTGATATGATAAACACCATTCCACGTTATTCTTGCTCCCCACCCGGCGAAAGGACTTTATTTTCGGGCGACGCGAAAAATCGAGCCAATCCAAAAAAAGGACAAGCGACTATAATTCTGGAAACACTATTCAGCTGATGGCGAAGTGCCTTCATTCTACTAAAAATTCCCGATGATATTTCCCAAATTCCAAACGCCGAATCAACTTGATATTCTAAGCCACATTCTAACAGCACGAATGAATGAACATGATGCATGAGCGTGATGTTTTCGAAACTTTTTAACTTTTGGAAAGATTTACTTAGTAATAATGATGACGAGCAAAACGTATTTATACTGCAATAATTAGCTAAGTTTTCAATATTTACGAATTACCGAATTAAAATTTCCGGAAAGTTGCGACCGCTACGCTATGCCAGAGATTTTTT
Organism: Ladona fulva; assembly: GCA_000376725.2. Taxonomy (NCBI): domain Eukaryota; kingdom Metazoa; phylum Arthropoda; class Insecta; order Odonata; family Libellulidae; genus Ladona; species Ladona fulva. The sequence continues at coordinate 647,395 of KZ308376.1, forward strand.
CGCCAAATTTTGGAGGGTAATCGAAGCAAACAGTCGAATTTGCGTAAAACCGATTTGAATGTGTTTTTGAAATCGCTCTTCGACGCTTTAAAGCAGCAGCTGCCCCAACTTCACGCCAATAATAGTTAACGACGAATTCCGTCATTTAACCCAGTCTTGCCTGCTCCGTAGTTTCACCCCTTTCGACTTGGCCGCAAATTTAGAACTTCACCCTGCCGACTAGGTGAAAGAGGAAGCAAAAAACACGTGGGAATACAAAATTTACGAACGATATGACAAGCGCTACACTACAAAAATAAACAAGCACCTGCAAAACTAAACCTCAACATAATGCATATTCTCTTTGCGTCGCGCGTTGCCGGAGAAACGGGAGTCCAATTACGACTCGCCTATGAAAATAAATAAATGAATAACGGAGTCGAATTCCGCGTTTATTCGAACGTTAGACCACCGCGATAAGTGACCGTGACAGCATCTTCGGACAAGTCTTTGTGAGCTTCGCCATTCCCCAACGGCATCCTCTACGATAACCCTCTCGCGAGCAGGACTCTATTTTCCTTTCCCCTCCCCATAGCCTCGTAGACATCCGCCGCAAAGGGCAGCACCGTTTGAGGCATCGCGCCCAGGAGCGGCGAAGAGGGGGACCACGCCCTTGGAAGGGCCGCCCCGCACCCGCGCGCTGCAATTGCAAACCACGAGCGAAATATCGCTTTTCCCGAGTTAAATAACATGGATGCAGAGAGAGTTTGTCGAAACCTGAGGTTCTGAGAGCAATCGGAAAAATTATGCAATTACTAAAAATGCTGTATTGCCCACGACGTAATAGTGGGGGGTTATTTTGGTCGCATTCTGCCCACGAACGGGTCTTCCCAAGACTGACTTCGCGCCTCGCTGAGACCAGGAATCGCCCAATTAGGAGTTATACAAATTTCATCTCCGCGTAAGATTTTGATACCCAATTAAACGAACAATTCTGCTTTAAATAGGTTAAAACGCAAAATTCGCGAGGGAATTCCATACAAATCGTTACCGATTATCATAAAATATAATTAGATTCCCCATACTTCGAAATAGACTTTTTCGGAATTTCGTCTGTCGGAGGGGTGTGAAAAAGGTTCAGCCTGAAGGAAAGCTAAGAATACTAGGGTTAAAGTTTAATTTCCCTCTTCTTGGTTACAAAAAAATACCCTTATGATGCGGGGGAGGGTTCCTTGAAACCCTGCTTTGATGACATATTTCAGTCCTTCAGCAGCATTGCACAACTCCACGAGCAATGAAGCGTGATACTCTCTCCATCCCACCCAAAATGAGAAAGGTTTTTATCGAATGAATAAATATGAATAGGGTGTCCTTTTGAATTTTTTATTATTAGGGAGAGCTAAAATAAAAACTCAAGAGATTACTTTCGAAATAACCCAGGATAGAATTAATAGCGAACAAATGAGACTATGAATGGCACATCAATCTTGTTTTAAAAAATAAGTTATCAAAAATATTCTTTTAAATATAGCGATATATCCTGCGTCTCGTATCAAAACAAAATTTTATTTTCTTCAAATCCAGAGATGACGACCGAACGCATAGCCATCAGTGAACAATATTTTCATAAATAATGACAGCCTGAAAATTTTTCTTTCGATTGCTTGAAAGCTGTCAGTTTAAAACAAGGGCTGTGCACTGTATTTCGCGATCAAATTAGAGAACTCCTGAGGTCGGGTCTTAGCAGTGAGGGTATGTTTAAACGAAAAAAATATATAATAAAACTAGGCTGTACATCCTTAATATTTTCGGAAAACTATTTACAGGTATATGAGTATAAGAATTAATCAGAATAATAAAACGACTTCATTTCAGCAATCTACGCATTCTGGTTAGAAAATTACCGATGTTTACCATCAAAAAGGCGGTTCCTGTCGTACCCTTACGGAGAATGAGCAATAATTTAACTTTTAATTAACTCTGCATGCTACTTCGGAAGACAGTCGGCAATAATAAAATTTCATCACCGAGTATCCCTGCTAAAAAGAAAGGTAGTTTAATTGATTTTCGAATTTGCGCGCGAAAATAATACACTACGGCGCATTCCTCAGTGATCAACCACATCAGTAAATACTATAAGAAAAAGAAAAGATAGAATAAATATTATAGAAGTCCGAATAAAAAATGTACCATTGATGAAAGTAAATGTTAACTTACATGGTGACCAATATCTCAAAAGAACTTTGGCAGTCAACGAGATTCTATTTTTATATTAACTGGCTACGTCCCCTTGCTTCTTTCGAAGAACCGCGTGCTGGAATAAAGCCTGCATCTTCTGTTGACGAAGCTTCGGGCTCAAGATTGAGCTTCCAATCACCGCTAGCATTTATATAACTGATCAATAATTTTTTTTAAAAACCACGAAGAAATAAAAATTTGGCCCAACCTACCCAAGGACTTCCTATACTCAATGAAGGCCACCAATGTCACGAGGTCAACAAGAGATTCTACTTCGCCGACTTACGATGGGCTGTGACTTGACACACAAATGAAGTCTAAAAGTGGACCTTAGTGCTTAACGAGGATAGTTAGAATTAAATAGACAACTAATAGAAACATATGACAAAAAATTCCCTTATCTTGATAAACGACGGTAATTATACCGAAAAGGAGATCGAAGAAGTCTGAAAATTATTTCGGAAACAGCTTGATTGAGAATAAAAACAATTTACTCCACGATAATGACGGTAAATAATGTTCACTAGATAAAATATTTAAAACTGCTGAATATATTCCATGATATCACTTAAACAGGTTAATAAATAATTGACCATATGAGATTAGGTCACCAACTTTAACTAATTCTCAACGGGAAGAAGTAGAATATATACAAAGATATTTCTAAAATGATCGATAATTTTAAAATTATTTGTGCCATTATTAAATCAATGGTCTCTGCACTTGTGAAAGTATTCTTAAGGATCAAAAGAACTAAGGAAGATATCCTATTGTTAAGTGCACTCACCACCCATCTCTAAGAATTATCTCTCTTCTGTCCGAAGGAACGAAGCACACTGAACACAAGACAAATACGAACTGGCAGTCGCTTCTCTGAATAATAAGACTGAAAGAGACGGGCGGCAGCACTGCTGCAGGGTGTAGACAGACGAACAACGAAACTCGATTCAGTTGCCGCCGCAATTCGATTTCTCTGTGACGCCTGTAACTAGTAATCCAAAGGAACACAACGTTCTCCAGAAAATGATCGCCAATACACCGAATGAAATAAAATGGAATGCAGAGGGTTATCAATGAAGTACAGAAATACAATTCTTACTTCATGAAATAATCAAATTTTTATAATACAACAAAGCATCCACATACAGCTACTTAATAGATACATTTGTGACGAAAGAATGGAAATAACACCAACTTCTCCAGTTATTACAGCATCCAAGCATCACAAAAGATTTTAGCTGCTACCAAATGTGAAAATGTTTGCTTTACTTATGCTAAATTTAAATAATATATTTTCTAAAGCTGTTTGAAAGTAAAAACTTAAGTGAAGCGTCTAAGACTCATGGCCTATTATTTTAACGATAATGGTTATTCATCCGTTGAAAACTCATGAACATTAATAAAAGCTGATGCAGGACTCATCTAAAAATCACTTAAAATAATTCCAAGGAAACCTTATCTGTTGGAAGCGATTCCCTAATATTCATTACTTTAGCCGAATGAAAAGATTTTTCGGTTTAATAGATGTCCATAAAATATAGGAAGTAACAATTTCATTTCATAGAATACGAAAGTGAAGAAGAGATAACCCTGCTTGCAAATATTTAAAGCTATTTAAGAGTTAGATTAACAGGAATCAAGACGAATCATGATAGCGAAGAAACTTTTTTCTGAACAGCTTCTCTTAGTTAACCTTTTATGTTAACAATCATACTCCTTGAAGTAATATGAAGGAAATTTCTGATAAGAAAATAAAATCCTGTTCTGTCCACTAGCTGAAAATGCAGTATCTTTTGATGCTTAAGTTATTCAATTAAATTAACGTTCGCGCATTTTTTGTACTGTAATCTTAAGAACTTATCATTTCTAATATGACGAAGTAAAAATGAAACAATCATTTTCTACGCATAGTATGACATTTTATAAAAGTAACCATATGTCCTTCACTTTAATGTGAAAAATTTTAAGAATTTTAAGACGCTATTGTTTACATAAAACATTCTTTCTGCAGCTAATTAATTCTACTATACTAAAATAAATGTGATTTTTATGAACCTTCTTACATCTATTTAACATTTTATCTTTTCATTCACATTTCAAAGTAGTTAATCTTATAATAACAACAAAACTTGCCAATGGTAACATTTACAGCAAAATCAATCAATACTAAAGGAAGATATATTTAAAAACTTCACAGAATATTTCTTTTATTTAGTTTGATTCAAGCTTTCAGTTTCAAATTCAGTACCACACACATAAAAAAATATTTTTAGTCCTATTTGTTTCCGCTTGTACGTCTTTAAATTAGTATTTTCCTATTACCGACAAAACTGGTCGGAAACCTCGATAAAGATTATGTTTTCCGATACCTGGTAGACATACGATTCAGACGATGATCCAACATCATAAAATAACAACTCGTTGTTTTTTGGAATCCAAATGATCAGGCACTAGGAACACAAAGGAGCGTAGTGACTCATTAAATGTCCACTTCAACGTCACTGTCATCGCCAGAACCTCCACAACCGCCAGAATCCGAAGGGGATCTTTCATCCCCAACAAGAAGAGTAGCGGGAACCATGCTAGAGACACTTTGAATTTGTAATGCACTTGTACTACCACCCACACTTCCACTCACTACTCTTCCCGCTCTAAATTGGGACGCAGCTCGCGCCAGTTCAGAATGAACACTGAGGATGTCCACCGCGATTGAAGTGCCGTCTGTATCATCCCGATCGACTCCATCCTCGTCCTCGGCTTCGATGATTGTCTCCCCTTCCTCCTCCTCAAGACTTCCATCCCCACGAGTCATTTCCCCTTGCGGCGAAGATGACGACGAAGGCGGGCTATTACCCACTGCTGTCCCTGCAGAAGTTACTAAAACAGTTCCGAGAACGTTGTTAGCCCCTCTGGACCCGGCATCTTCCACACTAACATTCAATCTCGAACCCTCAACCAAATCATCGGAGGAGGTATCTGTTGCAGGGATGTGGATTTGCAATGAATGGAGCTCGGGTATATGTGGCCTCACTTTGTGTCCTCCGGGTCGGTGCGGATTACGACAGCCCCTACAGCGACATTCGAGGCAAGCTTTGGCTTCGACGTAACAGGGGCATCGTTGTCCACAGCAGGTCAGTTTACCAGGCATAGCCGTTGCATTTCCGCAACGACAACCCTTCTTTTTCGCCTTTGGTTTTGTGTTTATGGTATTCATAGGTTTTTGCTTTGGTTTCTTAAATCCAGTTCCACTTGCCACAATGCTGGTTTCTGTCATTAAAGGACCGCCAACCGAACCGCAGCGTACTACAGCGGGCGACACAGACTGGGACACACAAGGTACGGTCTGCGTTAGCTGAGGTTGTGGAGTCATTGGTGATGGAGAGGGAGGTGCCTCGGACCCATCGAGGTAAAATATGGTATCACGCGTGGCTTTTCTTTTGATGGTAATTTTATTATTACTAGCATACATAATGGAGTAAAGGGAGGATCCATTTGAAACCGTCTTAATGGTGGGAGCATCACCACTTTGGGGAGAAGATCCAACTCCTACCTGAGTTTGAGTAGATGTACTAGTAGTAGTATAAACACAAGGCAAGATACTGTACGCTGACTTTGATAAACCAGCCGTACTCTTATATTCGTCTTTAAAGCCAGCTCCTTCCTGAATAAGTTCTACGAGGCTAGATGTACCTCCATTGGTAGTGACGGACGCCAAATGTCTATAGATTTCCGTACTAATAACATACTCGCATAACTTCTTATAACACTGCAAAAGTATTCGTAATTGCACATTTTCCACATATTTTCCATAGTTCCGACACCAACTACACGATGGTTTAAGTTTCTTTTTTCCACCTTTGCACATTTTACACACATGATGTTGACAGTTAGTTTCAGTTGGTGTATACGGCTCTATCAACAAATTGCCGCAAACAGTACAGGAAAGTGATTGCCGCAAATACGGTACCAGTCTATACAAATCTGACCATGACGAAGGATCACCAAAGTCGGCTTGTAACACTAGTCGGCAAGTAGACACATACAAACTGGTAGCGTTCATAATTTTCCTCTCTTTCTCTTAAACGGCGGGCAGGACATTAAAAATCGTGTTTACATCAAACAAATCAGTACCTGTAAACACTAATGAACACAAAGGAAGCCATACTTTCACGGAAGTACTACGCTAATGAAATTACAATTATAACTTATTTCGGTTTTTCACATTGATAGAAAATTTTTCGCTGTTATACGCCTTTATTGTGAATAACTAGAATTCATTTTCAATATTATTATCCTTCGACTGGGATTTTAAAAGATATTTTATGAAAGGAAATCATCAACATCAGCTCTAAATAATATACACAGTCTTTTGTCATTATCCCACAGTGCGGTGCGGTGTTTGTTTCGCGTTATTATTTAGAGTAGGAAGTACGTTTTACTCTATCGATCAGTATTTTTTATTTTTCAGTTGAAATTTCGTGATTTGGATAATAATCTAAGACTACGATAAGTATTTCAATTCCTATAACGCAATAAAAGATATTTGCTCATATTCAAGATATTCTTCGTGCCTAATTTACTGTTGTGATTTGTATGTCAATATATCATCATAATGTAATAATATTTGGAGAGAAATTACTGGTTTTTAAATCAAACTAATTTCCATCATATTATTGATAATGGAAAATTCTCCATCATTTGTTGACTATCGATAATGAATTTCGGTGTTATTAGGTTTTGAGGTTATGAATGAGGACCGTGATAATATTCTTTCTCAGGTGCTATCGAATGCTCTTCCATTTTTCAATATGAATTTTCATTATCTTTATGTATATCAGTTTTGCTTCAATTAAGTATGGCAATAAAAACTTATAGTTTGGTGTACACCCATAACATTTAATGCATTATGTAACTAAAATTCATCTACAGTATTGGTATACAGTAAGTACAGTGGTGGGAAATATCGGCCACAATTTTATTATTTATATTTGAATCTTAATGTGATGCTATATTAGTTGGAAAATAAAATCGTCGAAAAAGGAAACTACGATTATCGCATTCGTGCAGAGAGATATTTCCCTGTTATAACAATAGTTATCTGTTGCCTATTGATTTCTTCACGTATATCTAGCCTTTGGAATTACTCGAATGGCCCCAATCCCTGAAACTTAATACTAGTTAACCATCCATGCATTTGAATGTCATTCATTAGAAAGCTACTATTAAGGTAAATAAATAGTACTCATTTATAATGCTTCTTGATAGCGAAATATTGAAGGAGGTAAAGGGTCAAGTTGTTGGATGGTATTTTGGGGTGAGAAAGTTATGATGAAAGAACATTAACTAAGGAATTTCAGACCCTTAGTGTAGAATTTTTCCTGTTTACTGCCCTCACATGAGGTAGTAAGTAGATGATAATGATGTTGAAAGTAACTTGACTAGCCAATAGCTACTTCTCATTTTAGGACTTTTGGTCAACGAAGAAAATCTCAAACGTAATTTTGTCATTGTAGGGTAAAGGTAATCCTCTTGGGTCAGGGTGGTTCCATTAAAAAATTCATGTATTAGAGAATGAAATTAACTTCCTTGTTATGATTCTATTAAGAACTTCACCAAACTAGGTAGCTTTTGAAAGTTACTAGAGAATTTTAATCAATTAAATTGAAGTTCATTGATATAACAAAATAGTTGGAGGTTATAGAATTTGAATACTTTTATGAGATCTGTAAATTGATTTAAAATTGGTAATGGACATGAAAGAATCAGAAATAAATCATTTTGGAAATAGGTTAATAAGAATATGTAAGCTCTTACTTTAAGTAAATGAGTAGTATTCTGTCCAGATTGTACCAGCATATTAACCAACAGCTCTACAGAGGGAATAATAGACTTCCACTTGGCTTTCATGGCTGAAAACTATACCCCACTACTACAAATTCATCAAGAGGAAATGTAATACTTGAATAGGTGAACATTATGTGGATGACACTGTCTTACATGGAGCAATATACATCTAAATTAATCCCTGTAAACCCCCTTTCAGAATGTGGCATAGGTTCGGCCAAAGAAATGAGTGAGGTCTTAACCTGATAGTGTTTTCTGAATGTATCAAGATATTAACTCATACTTCAAGAAATATCCTTCTAGGAAGTGAACATGGAGAAAATGAAAAGATAAAATTGTGGAAAACAAAATAACAAATGGTAAAGTTTTAAATAACTTCAATAGTGAATAAACCACAGAATTGTAAGGTATAGAAAGAATATTAACTTCCACATGAATTAAATGACATTAATTTCTCACATAAGGCAGCAATAGGGCTCTATAAGGAAACTAGGAAGAGTTCTAGCTACAAGTGAGGAACAAATTTCCAGAATTTTAAGCAGAACAAGAAGCCTTGGAAATTATGAAGATAGTACCTGAAGAAGTGATTAGCACAGCCAAAAAGCTGAGGGACAAAAAGTTCAGTGATGAAAATGCCAACAGGAACTGAAGAATATAGGAAGAGATGACGCAGAAAATAGAGAGCTTTTTGCAAATCTAACAGAATTGTAATTAAGAAAGATGCCTGGAATTTCAAGGAAAGAATGGTGTAAGAAGTTGTGGGGAACAACCAGAGCATAAAGAAGGCCAGAAAATTCCATGGAGTGGGAAAGAATTAGAATATAGCCACACAAATATGGCATAACAGTGTTGACGTCATGTTATGCTTGTACTTTTCAGCCAGATAATACCAGAAGACAGAAAATGATTACAGAGGCAGTCCAAGAAGAAGAACCAAACTCATGAGCTACCCGTTCTACTTCTCCAGGAGAAGTTATAGCAGTGGTCAAACATGGAAATGGATGTAGATGTAGCAAATGGAGTTTTAGCAGAATACTTATAACTTGGACAAATCTTAACTTAAAAGCCAATTTTCTTGGTAAAAACTATCAGCCAATGACTTTTACCAGTTTTGACTTAAATACATGAAACTTGGGTGTTAAATGCAACAAAAATCCAGTAATTTCAAATAATGCAAAGAAGTATGAAAGGCAGTATGCTTGGAATTAAAAGAAGAGACAATAAATCTTCTGGGTGAGAATGATGACTCAAATAGTAGATAAAATAAGATTACTGGAATGGATGTAGTAAGAAGAAACAACAACCATTGTTCATCAACAGTTCTCAACTGGGCACCACAAAGAAAGAAAGCACAAATGGAACAGAGAAAGGAAATAGTAAAATGCTTGGAAACTTCTACATCTTACATCTGATTGAAAATTACCGATAAAGATGTATTGTTAGAGCAAAAGCCCAAAGTCTGACAATTTGCAAAACGGTGAATGCCCTAAACCCGACTCAATATTATGTGAAGTATAGTTTTTAAACAAATGTGTGGGGTAAGTTGAAGGTGGGTGGTTTTCATTTCATAATAGCAATAATTTCATGGCTAAAGTAAATATTGTGTACATTACATTTAATTCTGATTCTCCATCAATTACTCTAGCATGCTTTTTGGCTTTTTCTGGCACAGCTAAATTCTCTTGCATAGGGCATTTGTTGCATCAGCACATCAATCTCTGGCCATAGAATACCATTCATGAATAAACTAAACCAAAATATAAAATAGTAAAAGCAAAGAATATATACTGATTTTTTATGTACTACGTAGGATCTAAGCCACACTTCTCATTCTGCAAATTAGTCCAATGTCTTCAGCTATAACACTCATACATATAATAGTGCCTTTTATGATAGTTGGCATTAAAGATTTAATAAATTTCCGCAATAGTAAATATTAATAGACTTAATGAATGCATTTCTGATATTTAAACTGTAATGTAATGTATTTTTTGAAATGGGGTATCTCTTCTCTTTGTTTTCCTTGATTTTATGCACTATATTTCTGGCAATGTCATATTACTTTAAACTGAAAGATCTTCAGACAAATGAACAATTATTATCATTTATATCTTATATATTTAAGTTTATTATTGCAATCATGATGTGAAGTTAACACATGCAGCAGTTTTGACTCATTAAGGATCAGAGAATCTGAAGTTTTGCACTTTATGAGGACATTAGAGGTGCCAGCAAAGTTGCTCTAAGAAGTGTCATTTAATTATGAAGACAAAATGGTACAGCAGCTAACTAGGCATTGTTATTATTCTTGTCCCCAAAATGCTGTAACCAATTCTGCTGGAAGTAAAATGACATAAGACATGGGAGCAGTTTTGGATGTAGGTTTCTGAAAAGCCAAATGGGTAGTGTGGTCACCTTTTGTGAAAGCAATCCTGTTTTCAATTCTAGGTGGAAGCCCATAAGGGAGAAATTACCTCAGCCATTGAAGCACTATGAAAAATTATACTACTGCTTCTAGTTTAGGATTCTCTGTATAATACAATGAGAAAGATTTTGTTAGAATTTAGTAATTATGAGGTCGTCATACTCAAACACTCCTTTATTAGAAATCTTTTCATAGAAAAGACCCATATTTACCTAATCCAACCTTGGTAAATTTTGACCTTCCTGAGAAGTGCAGAAAAGTTGTAATTCTTGATTCAGACAATCTTGGTTTTGGATGATGGGGAACTCTTGCTACAATCGAACGATACAGTCTTTGGAGATAGCACTTTTGATAAAGTTACATTTTACCAACTGTATTCATATTATGCCAAGGTAAGCAAATGATATCCATGTGTATTAAAATTTTGTCGGTGAAAAAGATAATGAATAGAATGTTTGAAATCAATATTGTAAATCTTAAATTTGCTACCACAGAATGAGTTAATATGTTTTGAAGGCTGGCATGAATGCAGTAAGGATTGCCTTTCCACAAGATCAAATGGTATTATTTCCAACTGAGCCAAAGTCTCATAAGTAAGTCATCAGTCAAAGATTAGATTGGACATTAATCTAATCTTCGAATCAAGTATTTTTCTAAAATCTGCATTCCTTAGAGGCAACTACAGTTTCTGGAAATAATTTATTGAGATTGTGGGAGAAATGGAGTGTTTGAAATTAATTAAATCTTGTGATTAATAAATCTCAGAAACCTATGTAAGATTAAAAATAAATCATCTTGTCAGTTCACTGAAATTCTCTGCAGAGCAAAACTTCTTTCTTTATAATTCAATCGCCAATGCAGTTCCCTTCCATAGTGTACATTGGTCAATATTCCCAACATTCTGTAATTCATTTCAATAACTATTTATCCTTTTCAACAACACTACTTGACAACCTCAAGCAAATTTCACCCTAAGCCTATGGAAAGGGACTTAAAGGCAAACTCAACTTTTAGTTGTATTCAATTAAGAAAATCTGCTTAACCATTAACTACTATGAAATGTTTTTATAGCACAACTATTTTTGGTTAGCAGTAGGCAAAATCATGCGATATTACAAAATTTTGTAGAAGTAAATAGTACTCCAGCTTTATCTAATTTTCAATGGACATCATCTCATACTACTCTGTAGATAAACTGGATTAATTTCACTCATAACTTTCCTCCCTTAATTTACAGGCATCAATAAGTTTCTCTTTAACAGTTGCATAAATATCTCAAAACAGCAGATATCCAACACAAATTATCATAAAATTTCTGCCTTCATGTCACTACAAGGTAACTATAAGAAGAGACTATTATAGTAAGTCTCAATCTCACCTATGAATGAACACAAGTTATTATTATTACTACAAGTTCTCCCTTATTCTCATCAACATACTATCCCAGTGTTTTTCAGGTATCAAATACTACATATACAATTAAAAACAAAATTATATCCCCCATTATTGATAATCAACTCACAAAAAGAGGAAATTTGCTGTCCCTCTCTTTAGTAAGAAAGTTCTACAATCACTCATCTCCCGCAATTCCAGTTCATTCATGAGTATGCTAATTATGTCAGTTAACTATTTGGCCAACTGTAGCAATAGAAATGATAGAATTTTTTCTTTTCAGAAGTGAAATGTAAAATCTTGTTATATTTGGTATCACTAAGATAAATGCAGACAAAATTCATGTTTTTCCTGCAACTCAACTGATTCAATTTGTTAGTAAAATCGTCTGGGTGAAAAAATATCATCTCCAATTGAAAAATATATTTGAACTTACCTTATCACTTGCTAATAA
>KZ308376.1:668735-722172 GCA_000376725.2 Ladona fulva
TAAAACCGACTGTTTCCCTGTGTTTATTAAATTTCTCTTTTAAAAATGTTTAGACTCCTTTGTGGAAGATAATAAGTCCAATCCCAATTTTAAATTTGTCAAAATTATTACAAATGTGTGATTTGTTGACTGTTGTAAGTGGTTGTAGCACTTAATATTAATGTAAAATTAGTTAATCTGTTTAGGATAACCTCAACTAAATGTTAAAACTCTCATGTAAGTTTCAATTTTATACTAAGTGCTCTAGTTTACGAATGAAATTTATCATACATTATGCAACTTATATTTTGTGTAGTATAATTTCATATATGTAAGTGATTCAGTTAATTGGCTACGCCTGTGCTTTTTGTTAATCATCTATATGTAAATTCATCTCAAGTAAAGGAGCATCTTCTAAATCTAAAGTTGTAATTTCTATAATTGCTGTAACAGTTTTGTGCAAATATATTGTTTAATAAAATGTCTTCTTTTAAGAACTTTCTGATTGTTATTTATTTTCCCTTTCACCGAATTTATTTCGGAAGCGAAACCAAAAAAAAAAAAAAAAAAACGATGTAAACAAAGCTGTAGCAGACGGTCCTCTATGCGACTACTAGAGACACCTATGTATGAACTGAGGCGTAATCTCCTTTTTCTCACTCTTATGTACTGTCACCCCCCTGATTAGATGGCAGCACTCAAAATATATAAAAACTGTACAGAACGAGGGGGAAGGAGCTTGTGGCTTAATAAATGTGGCAAAACAAGTTATCAAATTATATTCAACAGCAGCAGGGCTTTCCAACTTAAAGCTTGGGAATCGTCTCCGAAATTATCTTATCTGAGGTATTGCCTACTGAGGTTGGACTGAAGCTCCGCCTCTTTTTCTCCTTCCTACTCCCCTCCCCCCTCGGCCTACAGATCGTGGAGGGGTGGAGGTGATCCGTTGAGCGTCTTGAGAGCTTGAGAGTAATCACGTGATCTGCCGTAGTCATATTTGAACTGGAGATTGTGAGAGTTAACGCCAAACGAAGAAAGAAGGAAGAATTCGGGAACAATTTAGACTACTTGCTTGTAAGTAAATATGCCATCTTTAAAGTTGGTTAATTCTATGCAAGTTGTAAGATATAACGAAATTACTGTTAATTTACATAAACAAAGTGAGGTTGTTTACGTGAGTACCTCGACGTGTCTTCTCATTTGTTTACAACGCAATGAGCGGTTTTATTACAGATTTGTGGCTGCATTTCATTTCACATTAATTTACTTGAAATAGTCTTTGAACTGTGTTTGATTCTTTTAAAGTTTTAATCCAAATGTCTACGAATTGCTCAATTTCAGTGATTTCTGAATAGCGTGGAGATTTGGTGATTTTGGGATTCCACTGGAAGTGCTTCACTATGTCGCATGTAAGTTCGTCTTTATGTGAAAGTTATTTTGATAAAACACGCTTCATTGGTCAAATTTAGTACTGAAATAATACGCTTGGATTCACGAAGATGATTTTTACTTCTTTAGGGATCACAACGACCTATACCGTGCTATGCACTAGGCTGTAAGGTGAAAAAATATGCAGGTTATGAAGTGGCTTTGCATAGATTTCCAAGGGACCCAGTAAGGTATTCAAAGTATTATTTGTAGTAATCGTCGCATTTCAATCTCTCAAAGACCTCAGTTTTCTGTTCCATATGAAATAATACTTACTTTAATTTTCTGTTTTGATAATTGTCTGTTAAAATAGCCTAATTTAAGTACAGTCAAAGTTTATTATAGACGATATAAATGATTAACAGGACCTTGCTCTTTACTATGTGTATATCAATTTTTAAAATTCCTTTACTCCAATTGCTGCATGATTAACGTCTTTCTTTTATTAATCTTAGATGCCTGGAGTGGGTGAGATTTGCCAGGAACCCACGACTCAATGACCGTCGTTTGGAAACTACGGAAGAGTACATTCCTTTGCCAACACCATTTTTGTAGGCACTATAGAGATGTTTAAGGTTATGTTTATATAGTATTTATCATTATCAATAGTTAGTATTTCATAGTGTACAGTAGATTACATATTTAGTAAGTAGTGTTATTTAATTGCAGTAATGTTAATATGTATATATGTTAAAGTTGTTAAAGTCATTTCCTACCTTTGCTTACATAGCTTTTTGTGTTAGATTATTAGTAGATTAATCTTAAATTAGAATTTATCATAAATGTATATCTAAAGTCTCAAGTGCCTACAGAAGCCAATGTTAATAATGTATATATGTAGTCAATAGATACTCCTTTGTAAATAAATTCCAATTGCAATAATCCTCACTGTACATATTGGAGTGATGCTTTGTTGATGCCTTTGTTTGCTTTCTAAATTTGGTCTGGGTCTGCTCTTAGGTGCACTCTTTTCAGTAATGTCTATATTAACATAGAGCCTTTTAGTTGATTTTAGTCAATTCTTTGCTTTGATTCATTTACTATTAATGTTTAGATTTCTTAGTGATATTTAGCATTGTTTAATTGTATTGTTTTAATCGNTAAATTATTCTAGACAATCTTGAGACAGTGCACACATGGTTAATAAGTATAAATAAAAATGCAAATCATGACACATTTTAACAATAATATTTAATTAGCAAAGTTAACAAAGCAACTTCTACATAAAAAAACTCATACAAATTCATCACAATCTGAAAAATAACATGACATTACCAATGAAAGGCAGAGCAGCCTTAAGTTTCTCAGATTAGATTGAACTTTATTTACATAATTGTTCTAGAGGAAATTATTCATAACACCTTGCTACTTAAGGTTTCACGCCTTGTATTATTTTCATAAGCTTTCACCAATTCTCTCAAAACAAAAATATTGGATCCAAAGAAAATCAATCCAGCAATCCAAATTAAAATGAAAGTATTAAGACCCAAAAATTCCAAAAGATATGCAGAAAATAGCCAAAGTCCAAGAGCTGCCGACCAAACCCCAAGATATAAAGCAATTTTCACATAATTAACATTCATATACTCTTTATGGTCACACATCTCTTTAGATTCCTTTATTGCTTTCCATTTAAGCCCTTTCTTTTGGCTGGAAATAGACAAATTAGATTTCTTCAGTCCAATAACTGGCAATATGGCAGGTAAAAGTGATAATGGCCACAAGAAGTATTGCGCAGTCATCACTTTATTGAATGCAACAAAGACAAACGCTTGGCAAAAGCAAGCAAAAGGTACATCCTGAGAATTACCGTATTTGATGCCAAACAAAACCAAAGAAATTAGTTGTGGGATGAATGCGAGAAGTGAAAGAATTTGACTCCCTCCAAGGTAAAGCATGTAGAAGTGAACTGAGAAATTATGTCGAGTATCCATCCTAGTAAGATGATAAAAGTAACTTTCCTGGAGAAACTCGTGACCATAAATGAAATATGAAGCGATTGTTAAGAGAGAAAGACAGACAGACAGAGAACATAAAAATAAGATACGAGATGGCTCAAAGATAAGAGAAAATAACAAAGTAAACCACCTTTTTATACTGAATCTTTTAGGCCAATTACTTAGTAATTCAATGTTTCCTGCTGAAAGCCAAATGGGTAGTGAAAAGAGAACTGGGTAAATTCTCATGTGGGCTGCCAAACCCAGTAGAATTCCAGAAATGCAGGAATTCTTCCTGCGGATGCACAGAAGAGCCCAAGCAACCAATGCTGCAGTGAGTGAATCAGCATTTCCTCGAGAAGATACTATTGCAGGAAGAGGATTATACAGCCACATCAGAAGTACAATACTTTTAGGGGAGTCTGAACTAGACAAAAGAACCCCAAGACTGCCAGCAATCACATCCACTGTAGCAAAGAGTATTTTGCCAAAGCATTTATGAATCCATATATTTGGTAACAGCATTACTGCAAGTATGGGGGGATATCGGTATGTCGATCTATTGTAAGGTGACCCACCTTCAGAAACATGCCGGGCAGCATCGGTGAATACGTGATAGTCAATATCTGTAAATGGTAAATGCATGTTAGCATCATGCCACTCACCATAGATAATTAACATAATCCGTAAAACCCAAGCTATTATGATATGAAGTAAAAGTTTCATTTTCGTAAAATATATTTATACAATCTTCAGTCTTGCATAAAAGTGTGGCTAAAAATTAGACAACTAGTTTCAAATACTTTAAGACTCGCAAAAACTAATTAATGCTAAAGATGTAAACTACTCGAGATAACTACATCCTTGTGCCAGCCTTTCTAGCTGCTTCTTGAGCGCAGCGTTTCAAAGCTTGGAATTCCATATCACAGTGGCCTTTCGTCACTCCTGTACCTCTGGGTCCACCTCCTTCATGAGCGGCAAGTACGCACATCGCATAAGCGTTACTTTCGGAGGAGCATAATGCAAGCAATCTAGGATAGCGCTGGAAACGCCCTTTAGCTCTTTTAACAGCCTCCATTTAGTTCATCCACATTAAAAATTTACACAAACTACTGTGTTAGTTACACAATAATGTTCCTAGTAACAAAGTTGATAATGAACCTCTAAAAATATTATTTGGAGGGTAATCTTCTCCCTTCAACACGTTCACGAAAGAAAATGTCATATATAGGCCTGCTAAATAATATTAGGAGACATCCTCCAGTAAACAATGATGTAAAGAGTCTTGGGTTTCGACGGGCCCAACTTTGCTCTCTAAATACTTTCCTATTTGCTGGAGGAAAATTCTTTTCTTTCCAAGGCTTATATTCATTCATATTTCGAACTTCGCTCTTCGCTGAGACTGGTACTAACTGAAAAGCAAGAGATACAGTATTAGTAGACACCTATAGAGAAAGTTAAAGAATGTACAGATGCATGAGCCTGAATAAAAAAGCTATTGTTAACTGTGAGTTAAAGACATGATACTTGATTAATCATTGGATAAGGGGCAGCTTGACATTTCATACATCGCAAGAAAAGATACATCTAACCTACGAGTTTATTCAAAGAAAGATGTAAGCCAATAACTTACGTTTGAGAGGGCCTTTTAAAGCCCGAGCAACATAGAGATTCGTTAAACCATTTATCACAACATTTTTGCATATCTTGAATGATTTCTCTGCAACTATCTTCCTGAAATCTGTTTTCTGTAAACCAAATAATATCTTTCTTTACATTTGATAGAGGTACTAGATAAATCCCAGATTCGTAAATTTAGATCGCCGATAAAATATTAAATGAGGCTACTCGACTTCAGAATATAAATCATGTCTTAAAACAGGGGCAATCGCCAGCTCACCTTTTAGGCACTGCTGTATTCTACAAGCATACACTTTGCAGGGATCCTTCTTAGTGCGCTTCATCTGATTTTAGGGTATTAGATGGCAGCACTCAAAATATATAAAAACTGTACAGAACGAGGGGGAAGGAGCTTGTGGCTTAATAAATGTGGCAAAACAAGTTATCAAATTATATTCAACAGCAGTTTATCAAAGGCTGTCGTTATCTGTGGGGTAAAATTTAAGAATTACTAGTACATGCCTTTTGCAAGTCAAAGTCCATCGCAGTTGAAAAACATTTGCGGAATGCTCATGAATAGCTTAAGTGATACTTAAGTTGGAACAGACAAATCACAAATAATACTTCCAGTCAGAGTATGTTTTTACCTCTAATCTTCAAACGTATATTCTTCACTAAGTAAGTTAACAAATATTATGCATTCCGAGATTGTTTTGTTATTTTGGCGCCATGGAAGGAAACGAAGGAAACAAAAACTTCTTCTGTATCTGTGTTCTGTACTACATACTAAGGAATTACATGACTTCAAGATCATCTTTTCGCACAAAACCACGATGCCATTTGCAATTTTCCAAGATAATTTATTAACCTCTGAGAAAGAAATTACAATTCAAACTTTTTTGCTTGTAACTCTTTCACAAGCACCAGGGTTTCCTATGACCAGTTTTCTAGCACCGGTTACTTATGAGCATTCTTCGAAAATACTTTCCGTATATTCCAACTAGAAAGAGTCTTATCAACCATCGTGAATGATGTAGTAGTATACAATAGTTAAATAGCTGCTCATTATCCTGGTACTGCATCATTCTGATGGCGGCCTCTGGAATTTTAACGTTCATGTGGTGTCTCATGTTAAAGCTTTCAGACTTATTTACTCTGTGGCAAAAGTAAGATTTTTGTGCCTACAGCAAACTTCCAAATTATTTACCCTCTGTTTAGCCTGCCTCCAGGGAGAGGTGGTTTCCAGCCACCAAAAGGGTTTCATGTAAACCATAGTATCCTTAATGTAACAGAAGACTACTGCAGCTGGCATCAGAATTGCACAATACACCAAGATAATAAGTACACCACAACTTAAGCAGAATTATGCTACTCAATAATCTTATGAACATCAATAGTTTCATAGCTCCTTAAATTCCTCATTTAGCACCATTTTTTGCACTCCTGACAACACCTTCCCTTTTTATCATACAGTATCTTTTATCTTCTCTAGCATTCTACTTCCTAAGCATCAATTCTTTTCCGTGGTAATCCTCAATCTGAAAAATAACTCTCAATAACGGCCACACAATTCGTTTTGAGAACAAACTCCTTAAATCCAAGTATTGGACGTAAGCCATAAATATAATAGTTTTTCCCACACCAGAGGATAAATCTCGATCGTACTGGAATAACTATGAGTGATATAAACTTTTAACATGGAATTCCAACAGATATTTCCCAGTCAAATTCATGTAACATTAAAATTTCCCCAATCCTATCTTATGTATAATTAATAATCAATAATTGTTTCCAAACTACAATGAGGTTTGTCAGAAGATCATGGATAGGATATTAGCTTCCAGCTTGCTTTGAAAAACTTTTGCAAACTTCATTTTATTTCAAAATACACATTAGCATATATTGACTCATTTTTTTAATTAAGAAATCAAAAACACATTATAAAAACACAACTTTATTTACATGGTAACATTCACATTGATACATCTGACAAAAGACAAAAGGATCACTTCCAAACATTTCATGATGTACAGAGTCCTTCAAAATATATTATTTTGGTTGGAAAGAGTATATTGATACAATAAAAATTTGGCAATTTTCATAAGATTATATTGTTAGCTTACGATCAAGAGAGTGCCAGCTATCCTTCATCATAATTTAACTATATAAAGGATAAATTGAAAAGTAGTGAAATTTCCATAGTAAAACTATTGAAATATATTTTTGTTTCCTTTTAATCTCCTGAATGGCAATAGAACATTGCCAAAGCAGGATCTTCCATTTCGAATGTGACAAGCACATCTCTGAATTTGTCAATGATTTGAAGTAACTGAGATCTGCTCATCTTTTCAAGGTACATGATTTCTTCCAGGTGACAACTTCCTTTGAAATGGCCAACCTACGAAAGAATTAAGCAACTAAAATCACACAAACATCCAAAGAATAAAAATTTGAGAGGTGGAAAAATTGACCACAGGAAATCACACTGATTTTCATTCATGTAGGAATGAGCTGTTGGAAAGTGTAATCCAACTTACATTCCATGGGGAAAATGTATCTGCTTAAAATTAATGAATTCATGATATGGGTAAATCTTCAGTATAAATGATGGTTTGTGACATATACAGTAGTTACTGAAGTAACTTAGACATCATAATGAATATAAGTCACTTCAGCAATTTCAAATCAGTAATACCTTCTACATAGCAATACAATAATACAGCTTAAAGCCGATCTACCATTTCATTTTCATTGCTTTTCACAAGACATTCAATGCAATTTGTTTTTGTCTGATGTTCACACCATAATAATAGGTGTGAACTGGTGTATGTGGTGGTGGTGTGAATAATGGTATATGCATTGGTGCGTAAAAAGGAAGAAAAAGGTGCAAAATATCATTCATAGATATGATGCTTTCAGAGTAAACATATTTCAGCCAAAGATACTCTAAAGTTTTTTCAATAATTACTCTAAACTGCCACATAATTAATGTTCAGAAAATATAGCAGTAGCATTGTTAAAAGTGCTTCGACAGCAGAGGTTATTTTGCATGTAGGCCCCCACCAGGAACTGAACACGGGACAGCTTTCACCAAAGTCGAACGTGTTATACCCACTTGGCTATCTGGGAGCCTTCGGGAAATATCTATGCTTCTTTTTATCCCAAGTATTCTACTCCTTTGGAGTACGTGGCAAATTTTGGCAGCACGGCATCACCCTTTTTAAGTCGCATGTAATTGCCTTACAGCAAATCCCTGAAAGCAATATCCCAAGCAGATTCCCAGCTGTAAAGGTGCATTACTTATATACTCCGATGTGTATGAATATAGTTGGTTCCTGGTCTTATTTTATATGCAAATATAGGCATCACAATCTGCTTCACCTATTGACAAATTCCCTTGTGTTTGAATGTTGCATGATTTCCCCTTCCACCACTCACATAACTTACTGTCATCAGTTGCCACAAAGATACTCTTGAGACAGAGAACTTGGAGTGTGTTTCAGCATGCATACAAATTCTTTCTAATTGTAAGATGAAACTTCTTCTAAAAAATGCTGTGTTATATGTTTAGCGCATGAACTTCATGTAAATCCCACAGGAATTAAATAATTAAGATTCTTTTGTTGGTACCGATCACATAACTGTAGTTGATTCATATTTTGAAGTGAATTTCATTTATCATTTTCTTGACCATTCTGACACTATTATTGTGTATATCTGCTATATTATGTACTTATATTGTAAGTAAATGTTTGTTGTTATTTCATTATATACTGTTTTTTCTTATGTTAAGTAGTCAATTTTGTGTTGTACTAATTATTTTATTTCCTTAAATTCTGCAAAAGAATCAAATGCAATTGCTAGGGTTCTATGTCACTGTAAAACTATGCATAAAATCCATAAAGTATGCAGCAAGTATTACATTATATGGTGGCAGACCTTGAACAATGGGGTTGGAAGAAAGGAGAAGTTTGGAATTGTTTGAAATGTGGTGCTACAGAAAAATGTTGAAAATATAGTGACTTGATAAAATCAGCAATGACAAGGTTTTGAGAAGAGTTGGGGAAGAAATATGGTTTTGGAGATGTATTTTATAACACGGAGATGAACTCACAGGACATGTTTATGTGCCATGAGGATTTTTTTTACAGATTTTGCTGGAAGGTTATGTAGAGGGAAAGAGAAGTGGAGGATAGCCAAGGCTCCAGTAGATGCAATAAATAATTAAGGACACCCAATGCAGTTTATACGTAAAAATGATAAGGAAGATCCAAGAGCAATTAAGAGCTGCTGCAAACCAAGGATTGAAAACAGCAGAGAACAAACAAAGCTTTCTCCCTAAGGAATGTAGAAATGTTAAGATTCTCCTACTCTTAATAAATTATAATATACTTGAAATATAACTAGATATCTTTAATGTGTTGGCTTTGGGATTAAAAAAGAAAAGGATGTCTTAGAGGTTACATAAAAAATAATTACCACTTTAGCAAAGAGAATAAGATCTTCTTGACAGGAGGCTGCAGGGACAGCCATCACAGCAGCTCTGTCTTCAGGTGAGAGGCCAGCCTTTGTTAGTGGTTCCTGAACATCTTTCTCTGTCTTTTCCTCTGGATTTCCCTCTTTTGTTTCCCCTAACACATCATCACTGTTCCCATTCACAATCTACACACAGAGAAAATTAATATTACATCTTACATAAGATGTCTGAATTTTTACTTTTCCAAAAAAATTCAAACACCTCATTTCCTATTGAAAGAAATCTCATGCTCACCTTCCCTGGCTCCTCAAATTTTTGAAGTTCTTCATTATCTTCTCCAAATCTCAATTCACCACTTGAAACTTTGACACATGGGCTGTAAGACAAAATATATTAAAATTGCAAAATACTTAAGACACAGACCTTGATTAGACAAGAGTTCAATTAACTCAAGAAAAAATAAACTGAAAATTTCGGTAGATGCATTTAAAAACTATTTGCCAACTCTCAAAAGATAAGGAGCTTTTAAATATTCAACATCAGAGATTAATGGAAACTTAGTTATTGAGTTGATTGGTCTTAAGAAAAGAGATCTTGGCCTTAACAACTAATAGAATACTCTTATAACTTCAAATATTCTTCCATTCTTTCTGAAGAAGCATAGAAAATGAGAAGTCCTATGCTTTTGAATTAAAACTTACTTTACTTAAAACAGCTTGTTTAAGCCATAGAGAAAAGGTATAAAATATAGAACTGAAAATATTGGATCATAGTTTACCTTCTACGTTTTGCAACAAGGATGCACTGATGAAACATTTCAATTTATAATTTAAACAATATCAAGATATTTAGTAAAGGCTATTGAGAAGTAATAAATGACAGTTCTCACACCTCTGAGGCTCTTCTGCTGAAGAAAGGTTTTCCCTTCGTGGAGGAATGAAATGTACATATGTGTGCAACTGTATTAGAAATCGGTATCGCAAGAGCCAGACCACAGCAGGAATTGTGCGTGCCGCACTTGGTTGTGGAACAGGTCTTGGCGGTGGAGGCAATGAAGGGGAGAGCAGGAAGTGGCCTAAAGTAGTGGGGGGACTGAAGTTGGACAAAGTGGCAAGAAGGCCATGGTCAGGGAACTGCTCTGAGAAAGCAGTTGCTAAGGAGGGAACTTTAGTGGGGGCACCAGGAGATATTGCATACAAGTTGTTGCGGCACAAAGGAAAGACCACCATTGCTTTAGCCCAGTAGACCATCAAACCCACCAACTGATAGACCTGAAAAATAAAAAGGAGAAAAATTTGTGGAATCATGTTAATAAAGATTACAATTAGGCAAAACAATCAGGAGAAATCTTTTATGAAGGTAACATTAATGGTTTACGAGTAAATCATATGCAAATGTATTGCAAAATACTGGAGCACCAACTATGTGAATACATATCTAACAGTTAATTTTAATTAAGGATTAAAAAAAAAATCTTTCCATTAAGGGGTTTCAAACCACCATATCAGGAAACAATATACAATTAGAATGAAATGCTAGCAGAATAATATTGGCAAAGTATTCTACTCCTTTGGAGTATGTGGCAAATTTTGGCAGCATGGCATCACCCTTTTTAAGTCACATGTAATTGCCTTACAGCAAATCCCTGTAAGCAATATCCNCAAACATACACACAAACTTCCTACTTCATTACTAAGTTCTCTATTTAATGAAGATACTGAGTTATAGAAGAACAATGAAACTAGAATGACGTAGGTTTTACAACACTGAAGAATTATAAAATATGGTTAATATTTAATTCACTTTGATTTTTCATTAGACAAATCTCAATTTTAGTGGTTCAATACGTTGGGTGATAGTTAAAAAACCACAAAAAATACATTATTACGCCAAATATCTTAAAAAATAGGCCAGTAAATTGAAAAAAATACACTTTACGCACAAATGTTCAAAATCAACAAACCTCATTCATTGAATAAAATATTTTAAACTTCTTTGAAATCTTTAATAGACAAAAAATGTTTTTAAGTTCATTATGATAAAATAAGCAAGTGTAGCTTTCAAAACAGCAATAACTGTGAGATTAATGGGCAAAGTGTAGTTAACCATTATGACCTTTGTTTTAGGAGCAGGTAACCATCAATATCATCAAATATAAAGAAAAAATAACAATGACAGCAATAGAGGAAAAGGAAGACCTCATACTGGACTCAAACCCAGGTTTCCCACTTCCCAGGCAGGTGCTCTAACCACTAAACTACCATACCAACTCAATTCCACAATATTATGGGAATGCAGCATGAAATTGAGTCTGTATGGAAGAGAACCTGCTCAGAAAGTGGGAGACCTGGGTTGCAGTCTCAGTTAAACTGATATTTTCCACATTTCTCCTTTGGTTTTCAGCTATATGACTTTCTGTAATTTATTAATTACCTTTCCCTTATTCTTGTGATCAAACAAAATGGATTAAAACAACAGATCAACAGATAAAAACATCAGAATGATGAAAATGTAGCTTTTGCCAAATGTTTTGCCTGCATTCCTAAAAGGTTCTTAAGATAGAGACAAAACATCCCTGAAAGAGCAAAACTAGTATTATGAGACATTAAATGTATCAACTACCTGTGCAATGGTAAGACCAGTGTCAATAGTGAGCCTATGCAGGCTCTTTCTAGGAGAGTGATGGGCTAGGAGGCGTGCTAGGGCAGGGGTTACCCGAGGTGGAAGCCAGCCTTTCAATTCTCCCTTCCCAACAAGGAGTATTATGGCATGATAAGGTCTGAGGGCACGAAGGCATCTCTCCACAGCTTCCGGCTCAACAGGAGAACCTCCACCCCCATCAGAAATCCCACGATGAACTCTCTGCGGCAAGCAAAAGCTCACCTGAAAAATTAACATTCACAAAGGGTCTTTGCATATAAAGGAAAGTTAGCAGTAAAATTTTTTTCCATAGAAATGTAAAGTGTTAAATGATGGAAATAATGCTAAAGTTACAAAATATCTAAAATAGGATAGTGAAAACCAAATCATAATTATCTAAATGTATAAATGACTATTTAACCAAAGCCTTGTTAAATTACTTCCATGATAAACATGAGGTATCTCTTAGAAAATGGTGTAAAATCCAATCACGCCTGAGATATGTCATTAG
This sequence comes from Ladona fulva, assembly GCA_000376725.2. Classification (NCBI taxonomy): domain Eukaryota; kingdom Metazoa; phylum Arthropoda; class Insecta; order Odonata; family Libellulidae; genus Ladona; species Ladona fulva. Next base: position 681,328 of record KZ308376.1, read on the forward strand.
GATTTTATGCTTTTTTGACCATTTTTAATTTTCAAAAAGGTATCTCAGTTAAGGTGTTGAGCATGCTGAGCTTGTCTAGAATGCTTTTTTTTTATCTGTGAACCAATTGTATGCTTCTATTGTTTTATCCAACATATATTGCTTTAATCAACATATACCATAAACTGGTTAAAAAATATGCTTTTTTGCAAGTCAAAATTATACAAAAATTTGTCAGGGTAATTGCTACTTTAATTGTGCTTTTTTATACATCTGGCCTGAAATAAAAATGCATGACCATTTACATAAAATAAAATACTATCCTTCTCAAATTAAATTAACACAAATACAACACTCATTTGCTTAAATTCCGACATTTTCATAAATACAACACTCATATTCTTAAATTCCGACATTTTCATAAATTTTACAATAAGATAATATATTTTTGAGAATTAAAGATGTGATATGTTTAACTGACAAAACCATTCCATGTGCTTTGCAGAATATTTCCTGAGAAATAGAGATTCAACAAGAGGAGGATAGAAGGAGTTTTTGAAGTAAACTAATTCATTTTCAGCAGATTTAGAAAAAAAAAGGATGGGAAATGCCTGTAAAACATCAATGTTCAAATGCAGAAAAATACCTGATTACAAGGGCTTCATTCATAAACCAACTTTCACTGTCTTAGTGAATCTAAGGAAAGATTCACTAAGGTAAGAAAGTTTGATATATATATTAAAATAGATATTGATATAATTGGAGATACAATACTGACTGGAAGAGAATGCTACATTACAGTAACTGAACATTGATCTCTACAATGAGAAAACAGCAGCGACCAAATGAAATTAAAATTGATATGCTCAAGTGTGACTTTATGGAATGGACATGACATTTCAGAGGAAAAGGATACTTAGTATCTTCCACAAAATTTTTTGTGGAAGATACTAAGTGTCCTTTTCTTCTGAAATGAAGTGAAATTAAATAATAAGCCGATTCACATGAAGAGATAAAAAGGTTAACTCAAGACAGAAGAGCATGGAAATGACAACTGCATCAAACTAGCCAGGCTGATTACAAAAGAAAAAATTGCTAGTGTTAAACTCTCAGAAAATTCAAAAATAATATAAAATTCTCACAATTAACTTTAAATTGGCCTTAACTCCCTATATATTTATATGGGGAATTTCATTCGATAATGCATGAGCTTGGCTTCAACAATTGCCTTGAAGAATTAATTTTAATTGGATTTCTTATGGGAACACTTCGTCAAATATGAGGCCAAACCAAGCAAAATAAGGGAAATAAAAAATAGCATGTTATCTGTAAACAAAATACTTTAGACAATATTTAAAGTCTGAAAGTTGTGCAACTTTTGATTCTTGAATTTTAAGCAAACATACACACAAACTTCCTACTTCATTACTAAGTTCTCTATTTAATGAAGATACTGAGTTATAGAAGAACAATGAAACTAGAATGACGTAGGTTTTACAACACTGAAGAATTATAAAATATGGTTAATATTTAATTCACTTTGATTTTTCATTAGACAAATCCCATTATTCTTTTGATTTGCAGATTTACAATGCATTAAATTAAAATCCAGTAATAAATGAAATTTAATAGGACATACAAAATCAAAACTAACATGCCCATTATCAACATTAGATCAGATTACATAATCTACATTTGAGATGAATAGATGTAATGGATTACTGTACCCAAAATTAAACGTCAAGATAAAGAATTAATTGAAAAATGATATTACATCAATGGCCCCATTGATTTGCAGATGAACTAGGCCAGTTGATCGTAGATTTTCGTACACTGATTTAAGATCTCGTGCAAGTCCACTGCGCTGGAGTATCAATTCAAAGGGAGACTCAAGAAGGTCACTTCCAACCCTAAGGGTCCCCTGTCCTCCTTCAGTGGCTCCTCTCTCTCCATCAGGGCCTACACTTTAGATGAGAAAAATTAAAAAGAAATTACAATTCATGAGTTGGAGACAATAAAAGTATAAAATATCAAGAAAATAAGGTGGAATGACAGCAACTGCAGCATGTTAATGAAGAAAGAATATCTTCAATCCATAGGTATTCAAAGAAGAAATCAGGTGTTTGTTATTTAAATATGCCATACATAATCTGTATTCAATGTGCAAGCATATGACTTATACAAACACTTTCATTAACATAAATTAACGATAAAGTAATTTATTTACAGAGAGATAACAGATGTTGAAGATAGGTTAATTACAATTGGACCTACCTTTTCCATGAATGCGAATCTAGTGGTCGCGCTGCTACTGCTTCATCATGAGCAGTCACCATAGTCCGTGTCTCTCTACTGAGATAACCACACCTACTTTCTTCGTGACGAAGAGATATACCAAGACGACGACTCAAAACATGGTAGCATTTTACGATTGAATGACTGGCTGTAGCCTGTAAATTAGAGTAAAAATCGATAATAATATAAGGAAGGTTTACTTTTCCACTTCATATGAAGAGAAAAGGTGTAAAAATCAATCACAAACCTGCAAAGCAAACACTATGTTAATTAATATTATGGAAGGATTGTCTTGATTCCCTGCGCAGCTCGAGGAATGAAGGTGGGTAGGATGTCCAACGAACCTTACATCATTAACTTTTAGTTCGAACTTTTCGTTGCATAACTCTGGCTTTACAGCAAATAAGGTAGAGAGAACCTAGAGATGAAGGGTCATTATTAACTAACGGCCGAGTTCACAGCATCATGTTCGAGAAGGAATTTCAATGTCACCAATTGATAACAGAATGTAGGAAAACATAGTAATTGCATTATTTGCAGATTGTATTTTTTGCTTTCTAATTTATCATACCTCATCCGAAAATCCAGTTAAATTTCCATTCAGAATATTGGATGTTTGGGGAGGTGGTGTTTGAAGCATATCTTCAGTGACCGTCAAGGCATAAGGGTTTTTCCTTCTACTGTGTAATGCACTGTCCGAACGTGTGTCGTTGACAAAAGGATAACGGAAGAGCATTCTATCCCCTTTGCTGTCGCTCTTAACCAATATAATGCTAAGAGGATTTGTTTCCATTTTGCAAAGGGCAGAATTTGGTCAACTATTTTACACCTGAATCACCTCATCATAACTTTAACGGTGCATAACAAATTATAATGATGTGTGAGCCTCAGCATTTCGAGAATCCATTGTAAATATTATATTACTGACCACGAGTGCTTTATTTCTTTCGAAGGTTGTCTTCAGCTGATCCGGCGCATCCTTAATTTATTTGGATTTTCTAACAGAAGAAGGCCGTAAATTGTAAGCGAATTGGTACAAAATTGAATTCAAATCATTAATCGTGAGAAATCATCTAATTCTTTTATGTAGATGGGTATTAATATTTACATTATTTGACTATATAAAAAAAAATTGCGAGACTGCTATTTCTTTACTAAGGGAATGCGTATTGCTGAGAAAACAGGCAATTCTCAGATGTCCCAATCATTTGCTTCGAGAAGTGTACATAGATCTTTCGTGTAACACAAATTTCTGCATAGAAAACATTCCCTTAGGATGAATCACATAGCTAAAGGTGAGCATGGAAATACATAGATATGCTTTACCATTTAAATAATCTGTAAAATCAAGAAATATTCTTTATTTCTGGACAAAAAGTTGGATGATCCTCGGTATTATTTATTTTGCCAATGAAAACACTGAATTTTAAGAAATTATTATATTCATGATGGAGTTATAATTTTATATGAAGTAAAACTTCAATCCCATAGAAAATGTCACAATGTAAATGTGCTAGATTGTGACAATACGTAAATTTGAATATACCATGGCTATGGTATTGGCTGAAAGACAAACTGACTTCTGTACTGATTACATCCTCCCATAGTTTTACGATTTCATAAATATCTTAGGTATCTTGAACATTAGTTATGATTTTCTTGTTAACAATACATTAATCCCTCTTTGTTTCAAGTTAAGAGGGTAACGTAAACAAGGCGCTCAGCTACATCATTTTTCTCTAATCTAAAAAATATCGTTGCCTACGACATACATATCGCTATTGATATTCCCTCAGTTTAATATATAGACTTAAATAGCAGTTTTAGAAGATGTATATAAGACCTCATAATTTAATAATTGCAGTTCTAAGAAACAAATGCAGAAGAATGTCATTTGGATTAATATTTGGAGTTCTACTTGGGATAGGTGGTTCTGGTTTCCTTTGATCGAAATTTATGGGAACACTATTTTAACTCGTAAATTTTATTTATAGGTTTGTTTGAACTCGTTCTTGTCGACTTAGAATTTGAAAGTAATGTATCTTTCTGGCTTGGTTTGACGGTATGCTTGATTCTCGCGGTGGGAAATGCTTTCTCAATTCAGGTAGAATCAAAATTTTAATTAAATACTTTTTGAATGATTTATTATCAAAATCACTTATCATAGAAAGATGTAGTAATTCCTTAATTTGTTTCAACCTTTTCTTTTTCATATGATATAGTAAAATTATCAATGAATATGACTAGTAATTTATATAATTTTTTGACATTAATACCATTATATTATAGTTAATAATAAAATTGAATAATTTAAAAATCTGCAAATGGATGTAACAAGAATTTGGTTGGCAGTATAATTGCAATTATACTCCCAATAGTCATCATTTTGACTTTTGAGAGGAAATTTGTTTTACCTTAACAAAGGGACAATATATATTTTATTGGCTTATATATCTCTATTGGTAGAATATCATGCACTGTTGGAAAATATACTCTCAGAAAGAAAGCTCTAATTCACTGAGAAGCCTTTGTTATAGATTAACTGTAAAACCTGACAAAGTGTCCCTGACTTTGTGTGTTATTAAATTAGGATTAAATACTGTCTTTCTTTCATACAAAAGGTTTTTGAAGAAAATTGTGAATTAGTTGCAGTTTTATTTGCATTAGAATTTTAGCTTATTTAGGAACTATGAATTTTGTAGCATCTTATTCCACTTTATTTTGTATATTTCCTTTGGAATAATAAATTTGTTGGGAACAGTATTGGAGATGATATATATTAGCAAGAAAAACCAAACAGTTGTATTTGGCAATGGTATTAATAATCAATTTTATTTTTACATTTTCCATAAAAGGAGCAAATGGATAGTTATAATTAAGTATAAGTGATAATGCATTATCAATTTTCCCCACAACATTCTTAATCACTTATTTCCTGTTAGCCATGTAATAAAAAATGTTCCAGAGTAATGAATAAAGATCATAGGTACCTAAATATGAGATTTTAATGCAATATATTGTAATCTGCAGATACTGTGCATATCTTTTTTAACTTTACCAAGTATTTGTGGTCGTGCTGGTAGGAGTGCACTAAAAGCATTGATTATTACATTTATCTTGGCTGGACCAATCAAAAACCTATCTATTAATGCCTGGGAAGTAATTGATATGTTCTCTTGCACTACTGAACTCACTTATAATCTTACAAAATCAAGATTTGATTTAATACAAAAACCATTCCAAGAGGCTGTCTTAAATATGAAGGTGATCACATTCTAAGGTATCTGTTAATGATGATCTATTTATGATGAGTTCATGTTAATTATAAATTCATCCTTTGCTTGATATTCACCACCAGAAAGATGTCACAGAATTGAAGGAAACAACTAAGTCTGTAAATAATTTGGTTGGTGTAATTTCAAGTGAAATTGAAGACAAACAAGAAGCAGAAGATTATTTAGAATATAATGATTATTTAGAGGAATCACAGGTAATTCCCTAATGAGATATATTAACCACTTGACAGGATATTCAAAAGAGAAGTCTCCTAAATAAAAATACAAGTAAAAAAGTTTTAGGAACAACCCTCTATGTCCAAAATTCAACAGAAGAATCTATAGTAGATTTCAGTGGTAGTTGTAGTAATGGTAGATGTCTTTTTAGAAGTTCTTTCACTGCATAGGTCATTCAGCAAAAGTTTGCCTTCAATGGGATTTGATCCGTGGACCACTTTCACTAAAGGCAAGTACACCACCCACTTGGCTGTCAGGGAGCCAAGTGGATTTCAGGTACCAGTTTCCCAGGCTATTTATGTAGACCTTAAAAAAGTTTTGAGTCAGTTTTTTACCTACACATTAGTACACAGGAAAGAATGTATTAGAACAATTTGAAAAAAATCTTTCAACAGAATGATAGGAAAGGGATGCAGTCATCTATGTACATATCCATTACGTAAGAAAAGAACAAAATGAAGGTCAATAAGTATAGAAGGATATCACAATTGCCAGTCAATTATTCGATGACCTCATTATTGTGCCATTGCTTCATGCCATGAAAGGCACATGAGTGTCTTCTGCTCTTCTATTCTCATTAGAAACCTTGATTTTATGCCACTTCATTTAGTGCAAACAATAATTGCCCTAAACCATGTCATACAAGGCACTTGCAGCCATTTTTTAGAATTCCATGGTTGATTAAATTGTATGTAATCATGTATTTCAATCAGAGAAAGTGATTTGAAGAAGGAATAGTGCATGTTTATTGGAATTTCTAAAGACAAAGACGTGGCACAGCAACACATACTGAATGTCAACTTCCACATTACATGTACATAGATATTTCATAGTATGCCATTGGTTTTTGTACTCCATATATGGAGGAAAATTACTTTTATTCTCAGTTTATCATATAAAATAAGTAACCTTTTGGTCAGAGATAAATTTAAGTTTGCTTTCCATTGTAATCAAAATTTAAAGATTGTGTATTAACTTACTTAAGTGGGGTCCTCCTTTCCATCACTTTGTATGGCCGATTCCTCGATGAGAACATTGGCTGTGGATGATGCCACACAGTCAGACAACACCACTTTGCCCTTGCCAACAAAGTCTCCCATAAAGGCTTGAGAATATGTTCTGGCTCAATAGCTTAATTGGATAAAGCATCTACCTGGAAGGTGGAATATTCCAGGTTTGATCCTGGTCCTGTCCAATATTTTTATGTCCATTTTTCCTTGGGGTAATTTACAGAGTTAATTGTGCAACATGAAAGACAAAATTGGAAAATTTCATAAATGTGTGGTTTACCTCCTTAGCTGAAATAACTGCAATTCAGTTTACATTGTTCAAACTGAAAGGAACTTCTACAAGAGGGTAAGAGAATATTAAAATTATTTTAAAGATCATCCCTTCTCCCATCTCACTCCCCATTAAATACAGTTTTTGCTTATTCATTCTGCATTCCCTTCCTTAATCACCCTCGTTTTTTCTGCAGACTTTTTTCTTCATTTTCTCTATCTCCCTCCTATGAACACCTTTCCTCATCTTTACCCTCTACCTCTCACAACACATGCCAGATGGCCAAATTGCAATGTAATTGCAAATAAACAATAAACACCAACCATTTCCTTATAGTTTAAACGTGCTTGCTTTTCTTTGTTTTGTTCCTGATGATGGTGATCAATTGCTAAAACTGGCCATTGGAATAAAATTTCCGTAGAAGAAGTATTACATCCTTTTTATTTGTTATGAAATTGCTATTCAAGCTCAAGGAAAGTTTATTTAAATTAGATGTCTACTCCACTGTAAATGAGAAACATCAAAGGCAGAAGTTAATACCAAAGATCCTGGTCCTGATGGGGAACATCAAATGGAAATCTGCCAAGTAGAGCTGCCAGATACAAGTTTTTATTTTTCTCTTCTTAATGTAGGGATAGGAAACTTTTAATCCACTGTGATAATCCACATCTCACAAAACATAAACCATAGGTTTATGTTTTGTGAGATGGAAAAATTATGTATTTAATTGCCATTTTTGAGAGAGATACTTATAATTGCTTGAAAATTACTGTTCAACTGAATTTATTCAATGTGGAGTTCAAATAGTTTAATTGATCAACTCATAACTTAATAGTGATATCAGGGTTCCACATGCAATTAGTTCTCCTGCATCCTACAATGGGCAGATGTGCCATTGATTGGGATTTGGCATCTCTCTTGAGAATAGTTAAGTGTCCTCCCAGTAAGTCTTATTGAGTGTCATAAGTTTAATTATTGAGAATCAAGTTAAATATTGTAAATCTAAAGCTATAACAGTGTAGTCTTGAGCTGTGAGTGTTCTTTTATGGTTTTGCTGCAATGCTCTTTCTTTATGATGACAATTACACCTGCAGGAACACTGGTAAAACTGTTGGCATTAAAGAAGATCATTGCAAGGGAACCCAAAAGAACATGCAGAGTTCAATCAACCAGAATTGCAGAAACCTATGTGGCAACATAGTGAGATTCCAAAATGACCAGCCTTCATCTTAGCAGTGTAACCCCTTGAACAATGTTTATTATCTTCAGTACAAAGAAATATTTAGTCAGAAATGCTTTTTCTTCTTGTAAAATATGAATTGAAAGTTAAATTTAGTTTGTGGTGTAATTTGTTCATAAATTCCCTGCAATAGCTTATATGGGATACAGAGAAAGTAATAACACAAACTGAATGGAAAGATTCGATAGAAGAATTTTCAATTTTTAAAATTATTCTTTAGTTTATAATTAGGTTTCAAAGATAGCAAACCCTTCATCTCAACAGCAAGGAATCTTATCCTTCCTTTCTTTCAGTATTTTGTTCTGTATGTCCCATTTTTTCTTAATGGTCTGCTCAATCAATCCAATGGAATTCTTGATGCTCATCATATTTGCTTAAGACTAATATTTATCAGCCATCTCTTTACAGGGAGGCATCAAGAGATCTGTGGAAGTAGTGGAGAAAAATAAAAACAAAGAGGATGACATAAGTGCCCATGTCTATGAAAAAATCTACACAAAGAAACTGAATAAACGATGTGATGGTAAAATGATATAAATATCTACTTAAAATACCTCTCTCCTTATTTTTATTGTACATATAATGTATTACTGAAATTTCTGTAGGTTGTGATTCACAGTCTTGAGTTAATTTTTCTGTTTTGTAAGCAAATAAAGACTTAAAAAGTTGTTCCCTATTTTAATTCCATATCTGATAACAAATACTGTGATTATGATTGAATTTATAGTACTCCTTCTGATATTGGCTAGGATTGCTAAAAAATTTAAAGATTGATAAAGGTACTAATTACTTTTACGCCATTCCTAATGATCTCATCACTACTTTACCAAAGTAGTAAAATCATTACGTTTATAAATGGTTTTCTTCAAGACGAAAGTATTATTTCACTTAAAAAGTAAGATTGTAGAAAATTTAAAATGACTGAAGGTAGCAATAGTTATCATCATTTCTCAGAACTTCACAAAAGAAGAAAATCCCTGACCCAAGATTATCACCTCATGTACTTAATACTTTTGGGCATTTGTTACTAATCCATGTCACTTGCAAATCCTTCAACATTGTGCTTGAATAATGAATGTAATAATTATGCTGGTAGCTATAAATTTAAAAAACATATTTTCAAAAGTATATGTAGATGTTGAACCTAGAGAATCATGTGTGATCAATCAATATCACAATTCTCTTCCACTTTTAGGGGAAAAACTTCTCTGCAAACTAAAATTTGTCAATGTCTCCAAATCTCCCTAGTAGCACGAATTAGTTGGCCCAACGTTGGCAAACTGTTGTTGCCAATGGTTGGCAGACCATCTGGAATGGCGGCCCGCATAACGGTTGGCCAACTAACAATCTCTGAGCCCCTGGGATGATGATCTGGGAGCACACCCCTAGTCCAAGCGTCAACTCTTACTGATCTAAGAGAAGAACTCTCCCCTCCGGTGTCCATCCTCTTCCCTATATACTAGTTCAGCCTAATGGCGGCTGATCTGGCATACAGGGAGTCATAGGATGGTCCTGGAGGGACGATCTTGTCCAAATAATCTTCTTTGGTTCATAAACAAGTCTTGATTCCTTTTTTGATTCTTTGTTAGTTCTTTTTAATAAAACACTCATGTGGGGTCTTTCTTGATGCTTTAGAATCTTCATTTGCTATGCCTAAGTAGGTACCAGAGCAACAGCATGCATGATGAGATAAAACACAGACCTGTTGTCATTCTGTGGATTCCTGCAAAAATATTTGAAAGCCTCATTTTGGATACCCTGACCTTTGATATTCATCCCATCCTAATCCATCAATCAACATGGATGTAAATGTGACAGATGTATTGTTTTTTTACCATTTACTATTTCAGCTGGATATTACTGAATTACTTAATATATTGTGGTTGATGTGATCTATAGCAATATTCCTCATGTACATTCTTACTCTTAGTTCTAACATGTTTGCCATACCTTTGCTATGACCACATATCACATCTTCCTTAACACTTTCAGTGCCCATGGCCACTATAGTGGCCTCGCTCAGACTTCAGTTTCCTATGCGCTCACATCCACTGGGCCTCTTTGTTTAGTTTCCTTCTTTCTTTGGGCCTTCAGATAGCTCCAATTATTTTTATATTGGAATTGGGTGGACTTTACATTTCTGTTGGGCAGAGAACGTGTTAAAATAACATGGTTTCTTGTACTTTTTATGCATTTATGATTCTGCACTCTTAACAATTTAGATTTTTTCCTTTTTTTGCCAAAATATTTTCTAACAATCTTTCAGATTGAATTGGTTATACCATAGGTACAATCTTTTCATATAGATCCTTTGTGTACATAAATTAATTCTTTATTTAAGTTATAATTTTTATAAAAGTCCCATGTTGCTATTTTCATTCCTGTTATTCATTATAATTTTCATCTTTGATCTCCTTATTCTCTGTGTATTTTTATCAATGATACCAGTATTTTTACTTAATAAAATCTTTTTAAAATATGTATAATTTCACTGCCTTAGTTTGATAACTGTCTTAATTGTAGTCAAATATTTTGAAATGATAAAAAATACATATGATAGCTAATAAACTTCTATTATCTATTCTTTCAAACTTTCTTGTTAACTGTTAAATATCTTTCATTAATTTTAGTAACCATTTTACAGAAATTCTCTCAAGAGGAACTGAAAGATGCTATGATATATTCAAGGATGCTTTCAATTCATGTTATGATAAAGTATCTGCAGTTGCAGCATGGCTTCTTTGTTGGCCCATGAAGCTTACATTTGTGTGCAACATAAAACAAGGTAACCTTATTTAAAACCTCTTAACATTTAATTTTTATCTTTTCTAAGTATTAAAAAAGTGAAGTTTTGTCGCCTATAGCCATGAGCAATGGTGCAACAGCCTGTGATGCAGCCAAAGAAATAGATCCAAATTTTGGTAGTAGTTTTGTTAACATGAAAGAAGCTGGGAAAATGTTGAAGGGAGAAAGTGGTGGATATCAAGATATCAAAATAAAATATAAACCAATAGAATATGATCCTCCTGTAAGTATAAGAATGATGAACATTGAATTTAATGACAAAACTTCACAAAGAATGTTTTTGTTACTTCCAGCTAGAAGTTTCTGATGTCAAGGATATGATTGAGAATTTACAGGAAAATTTCAAGAACAAAAAATCAGTTTTTGATACAATATCAATAATAATTAGGAGACTTCTATCAATAATTTTTCTGAAGGTCATTTTTGAGTATGTATGCAATATTTTTACTCTGTGTAAAATGTGTAATTACAGCTGTCTCTGGATTTCTTAGTCTTATGGATGACTTTCCTTGTTAAATTTATGCAGGATTCAGTGAAATATGTTTATAAAATATGAAAAGAGGAAATTATTTCTGTATTCATTAATTGTAGAATAAATAGTATCAGTATGTTTAATCTAAATATGTATAAGCCTAGATTATTCAGATCTTTATCCAGTAATGGATTACTGCTTCAAATGAAGCACCATCTGATTAGATAATTTTATTGTGTAATCCAGTTTGTTTCTTTGATCCTTCAGAAGCTGTGGTATTTCCTGGCTTTATCAAAAATTGGATAGTTACTTTCATTAATTGACATGCATTGAATTCCAATAGCCATTGTGGTGGAATGATAGTCAATGCACTGACCAATTATCATATAATACCCAGCAAACAATTTCATGCAGCCATTACACGGTAGCAACGGTACAGGTTAGGGGCCACAATGTTGCTGTGCCATGTTACAGCGATGTAACTTTGTGGAGTTGCCATTATGTTACTACAACGTTGCATAACCATGTTGTTCACCACTTCTGTACCAGGTTTATACAACGTTGTATTGTATCATTTGTAGGTATTCCTGTGGCATTCACACTGCTATTCAGCCAAACAAAGAAACTATTTTTCATAACTTTATTTTCCACAGGGAAAATAGTACAATTTTGTGCAGAATGGTCCTTCTGATTTACATATGTGGTCTTTCTTTGGTATCTTCCTCTGTTTCAACCAGCAGATTTAGGTTCTCCCTCACCTGCAAAAGTGAAAAATCTTTCTACAATGAGAAAACAAGTTGATTGTGACATTATATTTAAAAATAATGTTAACACTGATAATGAACTGGGATGAAAATTTAGTGTACTTTCATTAGATTAGTTGATACATTAAACTCTGATCAAATTATCAACTTTACATTTATTCATGCTTTACTGCTGTATTTCTACTAATTATTATAATAATTACAAACCTTTATCTTAAACAGGCTTTCATTTCACTGGTGCTCTCCTTTGTACTTGTGATCTTTTAGGGAGGATTTGAACATTAAAAATGCTATTCCTAACATTTCAACAAGAAGTTCAAAAATATAATTTCATCTAGATGAAAGCAGCAAATTTACAATTAGTGAACATATAGCTGGGATTTTAGTTCTACAAAACTTTTCTTTGAGAGTGAATTGCCCATTCCTTACAACTGTAAAATAAAAACATTATTAAGATTACCAATTTTGGCATTTTGTATTCCTATCCAAGTTGCATGTGTGCATGAATATGATAGGAGGTAACTTTATGAAGGTAGTTTTCAGCTTGGAGTTAATTTATAGCATACAATTGTGTAACAAATAAATGAATTAGTTAGAGATACTATCAGGTGATGTGGCTCCTCTGTAGCATAATGGATTATGCTTTCTACTCAGATGTAAGTGGTCTCAGGTTCAACCTGAGTAGGATCCCAATGTTCCCAATTAAAGGTTAGTGGCAGGAAGGGTATTTGGACATAAAAATTATTTGCAAAGCCATATTCATCATCATTGTCACCACAAATCATCAAAAGTTTGTCAACTGACCTCAATAGAGATGAGAATTATAAGGTTAAGAAGAAGAAGAAGAAGATTATTACATAAAATGCTTTGATATTGTGATATCCACTTCATGTTCTCAAATTTTCTGCCACAAAGTATTTTATGTGGTTGTAACAGATGCTTATCTACCAAATTCTGTGTGGTCCATGTCTCAAAGGAATCGATCTTTCCTTTGACCTTCATACTCGTTTCTCCATTTGCAATTGGTAGCTTGAGAGTGAAAGAATCTTAGTTTGATCAGATTCATATGCAAAAGGTGGTGCTCTGCATGCATGTAAGATACTATTGTGAAATTATCATAATTTGTCATAATTGATCTTGAAATTTTAGCATATTCAGCCAAAGTAGGTCTTCCATCACCCCCAAAATCTTTCCAAATGCTAAAGTGATCTAGTGGAGCTGTAATGATGCTCTAAAGCATTGAAGAGAGTAAGTTATAATGATGAAGGGAAAGTAAAAGGTGGTTAATTTAGCATAGAAAGGTGTGCGCCTTAAAATCCAGGGATAAGCAGATGTGAAAAACGCATCTTAAAATTATAACCTGTATGAATTATGTAGCTTCTATTCATTTGGTGTGAATATTGATTTTCATATTAGAAACAAATTGTCTGTCTTAGTTTAAGAAGAAATGAACAGGGAGTGACATATTTGATGTAACATTTGTCTAAGATATTCCCATTCTCAGGGCTCAAAAATACCATGAAAAATATTTGGAAGATTTAAATCATGATAACTGTTGGATTACTTCATATTTTTGCCACATTGATGATAGAAGAAATATTGTCGGTAAAAGTGTTATTCTTCCATTGAAGAAAGCAGAAAGAAGTTATCTGAGATATCCCAGTTCACTTATTCCTTGTAATCTTGAAATTAGAGGAATCGTAAGCATACTGGTTTTCATATATTTCATCAATTAAATTTTTGTATACTTTCAAATTTATTTCTCTCTTCAAGGTTCTTAAGTTTGTGATTACATTACTTGAAACAATCACGGCAACTGTCATTATATTGCTGGATCAACTCATATCTGACATATTGCAGATAGTAAAGAAACACTCCAGAATTGATTATTCTCAGAAAGGTATTGTCATATATTTAATTTTTAGACTACTTTTTGACTGTTATAATTTATGTTTCATTTTAAGTATTGAAGATCATTTTATTAAAAATTATCTAGATAAATATTTATTAACATCCTGTAGTGACAAAATATGGTTTCATTATTCTTAAATGCAGTTGCAGAATAAATTTCATTTTAATCTTTCACTCTCTATTTCATTTCATTCCCCTTTCTTTTTACTTAGATTCACAAAAAATCAATATCTATCTTACTCTGTAGAGTTATGTATATTATGGACAGAAGTTTGAATTTATGGTTTATTCATATTATTTTTTTTACATTTTACTGATTTTATAAATGTCAATAGAAAAAAGGGATTTAGCACTATACTCCTTGCATAATTTGAAACTAAGTTATTACTCAGTACTTTATATTAGTTAAAAGCAAATGTACATATCACTGATTATATGCTAAGAAATGAAGTAGAAGGAGTAGATTGAAAATGTAACCTAAATTTGTATTTTTTTGGTACCATCAATGCTTTTGAAATATTTCTCTTGGTAATAACATTTCTCTATAATAAGCTATAATTAGCTAGGTTTCTCATAGTTATCAAACACAGCATTCAGCAATGAAGTATGATAATATCTTCACTTGTATCTTTAAAATGCTCTACAACTCCTTCCACATTTTAAACATTCACATTCAATCACATATCCTTTCTTAACCTTGTACAACCGTATTCCTCTATGAATTAAGTTGTTCATTTAATGAATTTAATTACATCATGCATAATCATCGTGTTACTTAACCAATATACAGTAATAACTAATATAACTCTTGGTTATTGAGTCTAATGTAAGGGAAATGATGCACGAATAATCAAAAAACACAGATGATCGTAACTCTCACTTTTATTTCTAATAATACTCATAATTTAAGTAAATAATCAATTTATTATCATTTGCACTCATAGTCTGTCATTTTGATTGTTTTATGGACTCATTAAGAGTTTTCTTCACCCTACTGTAGATCTTTTTAGTTGTGAAAATGCCATTGTAGTTGTATTCCCACTGCTTCATTACACATTCCCACATACTCCTGAAAGGTTTTACCTAAATCCTGCTTGCATTAGGATGTGAAAATGCTTGTTCGTGTTTTTTGTTGAGTTTCTTATAAAAACAGGAAAATATTGATGAAGAGTAAAAATACATGCATGGACCATGCATGCATGTATCTGCAAAATGGGTAATCAGCCCACATTAAATTGGGAGTTCACTGTGCAAGCTAAGGTAATGTGTAATCATGAATAAAAGATATATTCATGATATATGTGAGGATTACTGCATGTTAGTGGCAAATTACTTTTATGCTACGAATGTGGTAAGATATTTAGTAGATACTGGAAAAGTAAGGAGATATCACAGCTTTAAAACTTCACAGTTTAGTATGTAGTGAAATGAATAGTTGTTTCATTTACACAGCTAATCATAATTTATTTCACTGAAATAGGGACACATGGATTAACAGTAAAAGTTAAAGGCAGTGGTATGATGGCTAAGCTCGTTAAGTCTCTTTTAACTGGATTTCACATTAAGCAAGAAGTTTATAGTATGAGAAGTAATTATGGTGAGTAAATTGCATAATTCACATCATTATACATACATAAATTACTATTTTTGCATCCCAGAATTTTTATGTCAATATCATCTTTCCATCTGATTTTATGAAAGTAGACAATGCTTTACTGTTGAGTTGTGAGGATTAAATTCTGAAACATTTTTTCTTTAACATGAAGTTTTTCAATGAGGCTCATTTTAAAAGTTCTCGGTCTGACACAGAAATGGCAAGAGGGTAGTCATATTACTATCATATTTTTAAGTCCAATTCGATAGGCGGCATGTTGTGAAGACACATTAATTTAGTATTTTAGTTATGGTGATGGTGTAAACTAGGAAGTGTTAACATTTTATAATTACTTTACATGCTAGCAGCAAAGCAACAGCCATGATAATGGGTGAAAATGCACTTATGAGGGCTAAAACAGTTCCATCTGCAGAAAAAGTCATAGCTACAGTTATCTGGGATTCTCATGGCATAATGCTTCTAGACTTCCTAAAAGTGTGTGACTATCACTAAGGATGTCTTAGGCTTCACCACCGGTCAAATTGAAGGATACTTTTCAAGCTAAACATCCACAGTTTGCAAGAAAAAAGGTCTTTTATGACGATAATGCATCTTCAAACCCTTCTTGGATTGAAACTCCATGATCTTTGCCTTGAAGTGCTTCCATATCTATTTAATTTGGTTCCCAGAGATTATATTTTAAGAAACGGTTGGGTTGAAAAAGATTCAGATAAAATTATTACATTAAAGATAGAACATTTTGCTTATTTTATATAGTTCCACCAATCTTATTTTACTGAGTGTATTCAAAAGTTGGAAAGTCGTTGAACAAAATGCATTGATTTATAAGGTGACTGTGTTGAAAAACAAAAAAAAAGTTTATCTCTAAAATCATGTTTTCTTTGTCAGGCTGAGAACTTTCTTCCTGAAATAATGAGACATCTTATATTTCATATTCAGACAGTTTATGGTGAATTCTCATAGTATTTTCTGTTCTAAGCATTGGCTATTAATGTTATATACGGATCTTTCAAATTAATGTTTCAGTGTGTCTCCCAAACCCTACTAAAATGAGTTCAGTGTACCTATACAAAATTTATGGGACCTATTTAATAATTTTACTTCTTATAATAACGGAAAGCTATACAAATAGACTGAAGAGGATGATTTGTGCTGCTTTTTATGAGAAGGTAGGATTTTATTTTTGATGATTACTGAAATATTTGATAATTGTTTAATTTTCTAACTTTATGATTCTTATTATTTCAGAAGGAGAAACAAAGAATTTTACATCTGTACAATCAATGCCTCAGAAGAAGGGCAAAATTAATCAAGGATACTACAGTGGTTGTGAAAGAGCGATTCAGGGAAGTGAAAAGGATTCTAAATGTAAGAAATAGTTAGGGTTGATCTTTATTTATTTTTCAAACATAATTAATTAAGACACAGCCTAAGTAGGTCCCTCTTTCACCATAACTCTGAAAGCTCATGGTACAACTCTGAGTTCAGGTGACCTGCTCCTGCTGTTAGGTTAAAAACTATTTTATGTAAAATACTGTATATACCCTATAACCTTGTTATATTACATAAGTATGTTTTTACACTGGTATATTCAGTTATTCATACTCTTAGTAACATGCCCACAAAGGTTGCTTTGAATGTCAAGATACATTATGAAATTTTAATGAAAGAGAATTGTTTAAAAGCAAGTCATTTGACTAGAAATAACACTTGAAAGGAATTCAGATGCATTAGAAAGGCAAGATTAAAATATAAAAAGAAAAGATTTCTATTTAAATGGTTTTCAGGGCACCTGGAAATTTGGTCCGCTGCAATTTGGTATGCTGCGATTTGTTGCCACAACGATTTGGTCCGCAGCTACTGGGTTCTAGGATGATTTGGTAACTACATACTGATAAATTGGTTCTGCAGCAAGGCTGAGATTTGTCATAATTAATTGTTATTGTTATTGCTGGATAAAATGCGATAATTTGGGTAGTACTTCACCTTTTGGTTAAAAAATAATTAGAAGCAATTAGCTGTAGAACATATGTAACATACTCCTCCCTCCCCCATCCCTCCCCCATCCCTTTCCACCTTACAAATAACTATTTCCATATATCAATATTTCTATATCGAAGCCATTGGGAGAAGAGATGGAGGGTTGGTAATTTCAGGATGCTGACGTTTGCTATTAATCTCCTGGCTGTTACTTACATTAAGAACTCAAAAAGAGAAATGGTTATTTGTAAGGTGGAGGGGGTGGAGGAGGGAGTAGTATGTTACATATTTTCTTCTTCTAATTACTTCTAATTATTTTTTAACCGTAAGGTTAAGTACTACCAAAATTATTGCATTCTATCCAGCAATAACAATAACAATTAATTATTACAAATCTCAGCCTTACCAAAGAACCAATTTATCGCATGTGGTTACTAAATCATAGCAGCACCCAGTCACAGTGGATCAAATCGTTGTGGGACAAAATTGTCGTGTAATCAAATCTTAGCAGACCAAATTACAGGCTGGGGGTTTTCAGAACTAGTGAATAACTTGCTTTTGAAACTAAATAGAAATAGGGAAATATTTTAAAGGCGTAAGATATATATCAAATAACCATATTGCATAGAACACCACTGCCTTAAGAAATCGTTCTACTTGTTTCCATATGTATCTTTATTATGAATTTTAAGTTTTTGCAACATGAAGAAGAATTTTGGAAACTATATTTAAGTCATGTATATGCGTGTGTACAATTCCAACAACAGGTGCTAGGATAAAACTGCCCAAATGGGAAAGAATTTAATTCATAGCTGATGGAAAACTAGGCATTATTCTTTAAGTTAACTTTGTTTGGACAAATTTCCAAAATACCATTACTGCAAAGCCTTAAATATTTTAGTTTAGATACTTTAAAAATGGTAAATTATGCATCTCTTTCAAAAGTGGTTGGGTTTTCAGGATTTTATTTGTGATTTCTGTGTTTTTACTGTCAGATGAAGATGAATTTCCTTCTTTACCTTCGATTTCATCATCCTAAATACTTTGGTTGGTTGAAAAAGATTACTGTGATAGCTCAGCTCCAGTGCTTGATATGTGGTCAACATGAAGGTTGGAAAGGGCTAACAATCACCAGGAAATCATCAAAAGAAGGAAAAGATTGGGTTCTTGAGAATGGAACAGATAAATGGCATCTTTGTGAAAAGTCAAATTGTGATGCCCTTTACTGTATGGAATGTTGGAAGGACATTGAAAACATCTGTTGTGCATGTTCTGTTGCTTTTTCCTTGGATGTCTTTGATGATGCAGTCGAAAACCATGAATCAGAAGAAGAATTGTGATGTTACTTAATGTTGAAAAATACAGAATATTTCCTGAATAACTCTGTCTAAAGATAAAAATTATTGCTAGCTGTAAATATGCAAACACCTACTTCTAGATGTCAATTTTTTATGATCTACAATATTGAACAATGGCTTTCCTGCCTTCATTATTTTCTTGGCAATGATTTTGATTATATTGCTTTCTGTGAGTAAGATTCTAAAGAAACATCAGAAAAATGCATGATTCAATTTGTAAAGCGGTAAAGCTGTATAATTATATTACTTTGTTTCAAATTTGAACAAAAAAATAGATATTTCACTGATTGACTGACTTCTTTCATTGGGTGTTACTTGGATTGTTTGCTATCTTGTAATGGCTCCAGAGGTCTGTAACTGATTGTTATTGTAGTTCTTCATGAAAATTTTCAAAACAGATCTTTTTCCTATAGCTTTTGGTAGTTATTTTTGTACAAACAATGAAAAAGAGTTCAGTTCTAAGAAAGATTTCTTTTTCTCCTGGTGTTTATGAACTGATATATCCAAGAAATGAAAAATAATTGGTATTATTACTCTTGCAAAAGGTAATCAAAATTGCTGTCTTTTATCCTATTTTTATAAAAAATTGAAAAGTCATAAGATTGGTGTCCCTAGTGTTTTAGTTGCTTTTACAGAGCTTGAGTAATGTAATTGCTAATAATAAACGTGTTATAATTTTTGAGAGATGCATCATTATGTGCAATATTATTAGCTTTCTTTAAATAATTAATTTGTAAATATTTTGAAAACATTTATAAAATTGAATAGACATAGGGTTTCTTATCTTTAGATCCTATCTGCCAATATTTATTTTAATTAAATTATTTTTTCTAGGCATAGATTAACTAAAACTTCTATCCATGATTGGTTATTTCATAAATGATCAGCTCTGAGATGGTGAGACACCCAATTTCAATATCTTTTCAGAACTGTTAAACTCAGTAGCTCCCTCAGGTACTTCCTGAAATATTCTTTAGGTTCTCCTTTCATTCTTCATTGATTTAATGTCTTAACAGTCTTCTATAGATTAGCATTTTAATGCAGGATTTTCATTTATATTATAATTCAACTCATTTACTACTGTGTATTAAGGGTTGTATTTGTATTGGAGGGTGAGGATCAAATATTTATTTATTTAACAATACCGTCACAGGCATTACATAAGGTGGTGACTTAAACTACTACTTATACTACATTATAGATTTAACTACATTGAACGACTAATAAAGACAATATTGCATATTTCTATGTATACAACTACAGAATATTAGTATGTAACTACCCACCCATAAACTACAATAGTTTACAAACTACTCTAATTTACAATTTATACTGCTAACGTTTAAACAATAATCTACAAACTCCACATGTATTCAACAATAATTTGAACGATTCCCAGAAACCCTACATATATAAATTCAGAATATCGTTACATAATATTAAATTGAAAATAAATAGTGTGTCAATAGTGTGTTACATAGTTATAATTTATATGGGAAATTACCCTTAAATAGCATTAATCCTACTTGTCAGTATCACCACTACAGTAGTGGCCACTGGGCCCACAAAGCCCACGGTACACCACTCTACCAGGTAATCCCCTTCTTGTCTCACATTCTGCTATTGGCAAGCTCACTTGTCATGTTATTTACATTACTCATATCCTTAATAAAAATTTTGACACTTTTGGGAAAGGCCCAAAGACCTCTGCAGCTAGACTGTTCCTTAATAGTTTTATATAAAAAAGAGTATTTCCAATTATTGGTTCTTGCTTTATATATCTCACTTTGTATTTGTGATCATACCACCCAAGTAATATGTCTCCTATACTCTATCACTTCTTCCATTCTATTTTTAAATGCAGGAATTCCCACAAATGTCTTACAGAAGACTAATAATCTTTTTTTCCTCCTATCACCCTCCCTATGATTGGGTCATAAGAGTCATTATGATCCCTCAGTTTATAAATGGTTTAACTTTTAGGGATTATACACAGGGGATAAGGATGATATTGCGCAAAAAGTTGTGTGGTTAACTCAATGGTCAGAGCATTTGCCCAGAAAGCAGAAGACCTGGACTTAAGTCCCAGCCCTGTCACTTTTTTCATGTCCATTTCTCATTTTAGGGATTATCAACACTCAATTAACTGATCAATTTAAATTGTTTAAAAAAGAATTTCTAAATTTGGAATGAGTCATAGCATAACCGGAACATGTCAATTAGAAGTTTAAAAACACTCCATAAGCTGTATATTGACAGGCAGATCTTGTGTTTAGAGACTAATGGGAAGCTCTGGATTAAATTTTTTTTCCAATTCTGGAGGCCTTGAAACTGGAGACATTGTTTCCAAAATGCACATAGGGATTTTCTCAGAAATTGGTATTCTGGAGCTACCTGTTTGTCTTTAAGTGTGAATTTTGCCTGCTGACATACTGAGTGTTTTTAAACATCTACTTTTTTATCAGCCGTGTTCCAACTTTCTTTTCTTTCTGAGTATAATGTAAATTTTGTACAGGTTGCATAAGGTGCATTACATAAGGGTCATAATTCACTCTCACAGAAAAAGTGCAATAATTACTATAAAAATAAAAGAGCATATACTTGTTACAATGTGTGAAAATAATAAAATGGTACATACATTAAAATAACATAAACCTTTCAGTAATTTTTTTCAAATTTTGGTCTGGCAGTTAATTAGAACATGTTTGGATATAAAAACTGATAACTATACAGATTCATAATTAAAGTTTTGATTGATTATTAAATTGAGGCATTGCAGGAAGCTCTTACACTAAAAATATTTATTGCATTCATTAAATATGCTTGAAAGTATTCAAAATGTTTATATATATTTCAGGCAATAAGATAAGAAATGAAGCATTAGTGAATATTTATCTCATTTAGGGAACAAGATATTCCATGAAGAAGGTCTAACAGTCATATCCTCTTTTAGAGTTCATCATATTCTCATTTATAAGAATAAATTGGTTTGTAATTTTTCATGTTTAGTACTATAAAGATAATAGATTGTTGGCTTATCCTTTGTTATAGCTTTTGAATTTTTTTTCTGAAATCAGGGACTGAAAAAAGATGCTGTGCATGATGAATGATTTTAAAAATCTAAAATTTTTAATTGATTTAATATTCTCTCTCGGTACTTATATAATTCTTAGGCCTTGATACAATTGATATTCCTAAATATGTTAGGCAGATGCTGAAACTTAAGTTATATTGTTAAAATTTAGTGATTGACTAGAAGATTGCACAATACTATAGGCAAAGGGACATGACATATGTAAATCTTGCAGCAGCAGCAAAAATTATATAATATCTTCTAAATCAATGATTTAACTGCAGACCCCCAGTGTCCAGAGTAACATGAGATGTAATCTCAAGCAAATCCGAGGGGAGTGTTTTACAGGGATTCATGGCAGATACAGAAGAGTAGTCAGGGATCTCTGATCATTATTAGCCCTGACCTGTTTAAGAAAAAAATGTTGAATTGCATGAGGAAGAAAAAAATCGAATGCATAGAGCAGTTAAGTCTTCATAACAAGTTTCGGAATTGAAAAATATGTGGTCTTTTTCCAATCTTTTCGACCTAAAGACCGTATTAGAAATTTCATCAATGCGCCATTGAGGGTAGCGATCACACTTGCCTGTAGATATCTGATTGATTGCTATTAAATTCTTCAATGCATGAACTTTTTGCGACATTTTGTTTTAGGTTAATATAATCGCCACTTAAAGACCTTATGAGGTTCGTACTATGGGAAATATGACAAACAGTTTAGATTCTGGAATTTTGGTCGGGCACTTTTGTTTTTAAACTAGCGGGCTTGCGCATATTACATCACAGAATATGATACGTGGTCGCTGATCGAAACAATACTTCAGGAGCTTCAGGACCAGTCAGAAACAATGCAATAGCCACACGCGAACCAAGAAACGTGTCAGCGTCCTTTCGAGGTGCCGGCTTAATCATGATCTTCAGTAGATTATTAGTTTTTTGTAGTTTTTTGCTGTTAGTTTCAGGTGCTGCAGATGTAATTAACAAAGACTTGGTAGTGGCTAACGTAGAAAGATCTTTGGATCTTTCATCTCAATTGCTAAAAGTGTCGCACAAAATCACGTTAGAGAACAGTGGCAAAGGAGTGATAAAGTACTTTTTATTCTCGGTTGACTCAGATAAAGTCAAAAATCTTTCCTTTCTTGGTGCTACTGTAAGTATATGAAGTAATAAGGCTTTCCTGACTTCGTATAAAATTCAATATCATTTCCCGGCATATAAATATTTTTGTTGCTAGCATGAACTAGTTCAGAATTAAAATCCTGTCAAATTTTGTGCTATAAAATTGATTTGTTTCTAGGGATCCGATACCTATAGAACACCATTAAAATTATCTCAAGTGAATATTCCAGGCCACAAAGATGCAAAATTTTGGAGAATCGATTTAAAAGACGACATCACATCAGGAAAATCCGTAACGGTAATTTTATCTATGGGAAACTGTATGGGAAATGACCTGAAGATTGAGCTTGTACACCATTCAAATAAAGTTAAAGAAAAAAAACAAGCCTTATTCCCAACTAAAACTAAGCAGTTTGGTTGATATGAAAATTACTTTAAAATATGATAAGTTTGCATAAAATGTATCTTTGGATCAGTTAATTTAAGCAGAACTGAATTTTTGTGATTTCCTTCTTCAGACAATACCTCTTTGAAGAAATTTTAGTATTTTAAGTATATTAATTAATTAATTCGTACTCTTAATTCAATGTATGTTTGTGTAATATCATTGAAAACTAACAATTACTTTCTAATCTCTAAGATAAATCAAAGGAGGTATCATTTTCACTAATGAAACTTGATCTTTTTTTTGGGTAATTTTTTTTTATTGTGCAGAAAAATCTGTTATTATTTATTTACTTTGACTTTGAAGAAGTAAGGATGTATCTATTCTGATTAGATTGAATTTTACGATTACAAGATTTGAATTTAAATTACAGAAATTGCTATATTTTAGTCAGATAAGAGTTTGTAAGAAAAATTGTACAAAATATTCTCCTTGTGTGGTCAATTAAAAAGAAATCTCCTTTATGTTGGGAAATATTATAGATCATGATGATGTTATGGTGATGACTATGTTATTGGTCATAAGCTCCAAAACTGCATTTATTTCAGTTTAATGCCATCAACTCTAAGAGTAATTTAACTTTTTATCAACTTAGGTGGAAGTAGAATGTGTGTTCACACATATTCTGAAACCACATCCTGCTGAGATTCTTCAAAAGGAAAAACAACTGGTTCTCTATCGTGGAAGCCATTACCTGTACTCTCCATATTTAGTGAAAAAGCAGAGCACTACCATCACTTTGTCTTCGAAAAATGTTGAGAGTTATTCTAAACTGAAGCCCATGAGCCAGACTGACAATGTCATCACTTACGGTCCCTATGAAAATATTGCTCCTTTCAGCGTCTCGCCAATGGATATCCACTATGAAAATAATTCTCCATTTCTTGTGATAACCAGATTGGAAAGAGTGATAGAGGTTTCTCATTGGGGAAACATAGCTGTAGAAGAGGTATTCAATTTGCATCACACTGGTGCTTCTCTCAAAGGCCCATTCTCTCGTTATGAATATCAGAGAGAATCTCAAAGTGGACTGTCTAGTGTCAAGTCTTTTAAGGTATGTTCTGGTTGATTTATTTATTTAATATTAAATTGCAATTTGGTCAGTGACAAGGTGGCAACAGTCAAGGGGGTGTAAGAAAGTAATATTCAAATTTGTCTGGCATTTGAGCTATCAGAGCCACACCCAGCCTATCTGCCGCCTGAGTGCAAACATAAATTGCTGCCCCTTAAAGTTAAATACCAAAACCATACATTTCCTGATGATCAGATAAAAATTATTTTGAAGGACTTTGAAAAACTAATGTTTTGTGACTTCATTCCTCAGCTTACATTTGTCACAAAACATCAGTAACAATTAATTGTTATATCATATTCGGAGGTAGTGGAAGATCTATGAGTTAATATGATATGAGTTAATAGTTCTCTTTACTTTTGAGTATCATTATCTTGGCAGTAACGGTCTCTGAAAGTGTCAATATTACACACAAAGCTATTTGAAAATTAGAAAACACTCCAATGAAATATATGGTAAATATATATTTCAAAACTTGAAGAGGATTTATTCTTGGTTACAGAAAATCCTTTATAGATTCCAATTCTACAGTTAAATCTGCTGCACCAATATTCCTTTCCCATCTTGAGTTATTCTTCTTCATAATTCTTTCCTCTAAAGTCACATAATAATCTTTACTAGACAAGTTGTGTATTATACAGAAAGCAAGGAATAATGTTGTTGTAATAATAATAATGGTTGGCTACGCTTCTGTTGTTGCCCTTTAGATGCCACCGCTCGGGTGCGATACTCTCATAGGACAGTTAGACTTAGAAGGGAAGAAACCCCTCAAAAACCTCCAATGGATAATACACATCTTTTCTAGTATAGTTATAAACAAGTATCTACACAGAAAGGAGTTACAATCAATTATGGATTGTAACTCCTTATGATAGTGATTAAGAAATAGTGGATCATATGTACGAACAATATCAATTTCATAAATTTTTAAACTTCTTTTTCTTTTTAACATTTATTTCGGCATTGGAATGAAAAGTTCTTCAGATAAAGCATTCCATGCCCTTATTCCTCGATTGATTAATGAATGTCTTGCCTCATCAGAAACTTGGAGTGTAGTAAACTCCAAGTTTCGTTGTGACGAGAAATACATGTAATCCCTTTTTTGTTGTTTCATTCCAGACCCTGCTTCCTGCTTCAGCCTCTGATGTTTACTATCGTGACCAGATAGGAAACATTTCTACCTCTCATATGAGGATTTTGAGTGATTCAGTGGAATTAGATGTTAGACCAAGGTTCCCGTTGTTTGGTGGCTGGAAAACTCATTATGTCATTGGGTACAATGTTCCAAGTTATGAGTACCTGTTTAACTCAGGTAACTTTTCTTTCTTTTTCATAGTTGAGGTTTTAGCTGGAACATTTTCTTTTTGTCTCCATTTTGATTTTAACTTTTTTGTCTAGGAGACGATTATTTGCTGAAAATGCGTCTTCTGGACCATGCTTTTGATGACATGGTTGTTGATGAACTCGTAACCAAGGTTATATTACCAGAGGGTGCTCATAATTTTGTTTTGAAAACCCCCTATGATGTGGAGAGATTGCCAGATTCTCTTCACTACACATATTTGGACACCAAAGGAAGGACTGTGATTACTATTAGAAAAATGAACTTAGTCGAAAACCACATCCAGGATTTTGAGGTACAAATATTATTTTTTCATTATCAGTAAAGTGTGGAAGGATTATTTATGCTGATGTGTTTAAATATGAGCTGAAATACTTCTAAAGCTGTAGCTGTGGGTGGCCATTTGTATATTCCAAAATGAGACTTTTCTCAGAAACAAGCAGGAGGCTTGAAATGTCCACTGATCTTCCATTTGCAAGACTAACTAACTTTTTGACCACCCAGCTGCTGCCTTTAGGGGATGAAGATTGTGTCTTCTTAGTTCTCAAGATAATCTTTATTGTGCAATATTTTTATACCATACAATTATTATGTTATATAGGAATTCAGATTTATCTGTAACATATTCTATCATTGTGTTTCTATCAGCAAATATTCTGTACATTTCAAGATAACAGTATTAAAATACGTTAATCAAAACTTTTACACAGTGATATCTCAGATAACGAAGATAATTCATTTTGGAAACACATTTGTTGGCAGAAATCTTCATTAGCCAAAATATGATGATATCAATGATCTCTTTTCTGGTTGTCTTGAACATAAAGAACCCATTTTGGTTGGTGGCTGTACCTTATGTGACGTGATGAGATATGAGTATGTGCCACACATACAAATAGAGAAGATAATATACTGTAACTTCATTTTTGCTACTTTATGATAGCATGAATACACTAAAAACTTGTTAGCAGAACCGTTTGTGGACTTGCTTGTACACATATTGTAATAAATACTCTTATCGTTATGAAGTTCCACCAGATCTCCCTGGACTATATTCATTTTTGCTAGCAGAATTTGTAATTGTTAGCGGATTCCAAAACACAGCAAAAAAAATCTTTGTTAGTAGAAGAATTTGTTGGAGGGTCACTTGTTAGCATAGATTTCATTATATCAAACTGTAAACTAATATCTTATCTATTAAAATTTTAATCTATGGAGATTTGGTTTCTTCATAATCTCCTTAAACATTTTATGTTAAATGCAATGTTATTTGTAATGTTTTATTTTTTGTGATTTTCACAGCTACATTACCAGTTCCCAAGGATTTTGATGTTGCAAGAGCCTCTGCTGGTAGTTGTGGCATTCTATTTCTTGTTCCTTCTCGTCATTATATATGTCCGTCTTGATTTTTCTATTACAAAGGTAAGTTAGTTGGATGATTGTGATAATTGTTTTGGCATTAATATATGGCATTTACAATCTGGCATCAAACTATGGCATTTTATGTTTTAGGATGAGGCTAGTGAAAGTAAAATGAGAGTGGCTGGTTACTGTGAGAAGGTTTTAAGTCATCAGGATGAGAGAGCAATTTCATACCAAAATTATGATGAACAGTTGGCCAAGCTGAAATCTTCTAAGGATGTCAATGCATTCCAGGTAAATTTTCTCCTCTTAACTCCTACATAACTAAGAGGTGGATTTTACAGTATTTTCTTGCCTTTTAGTTTCTAATTAGTGGTCATTTTCTATGAATTATAATTGAAGCTGAGCAACCTATATAGTGCTTGATTTATGACTGGCATTTTAAATTAACTGATATTAATTCTAAAACTCTCATTTCTATAGTTTCATATTCATATTCATACCTTCTTAGAAATGAAGAAGTCCTTTCTGGGGAAAATTTGATCCATAATTTTCATTGACATTTTTTAGGAAGGGCATAGCACACTTCTACTCAGATTGCATTATGCAGTGCGTTTTCATAAACCATTAATGATAATTCTTCTTTTTGGAGGATAAATGTCTTCTACTGAAAGACATGTTCTGAAATTATTCTGTGGTCATGCTAAATTACATTTAGATCCAAAAGTATTAGAGAAATTATAAAACAATGAGTAGTACTTTTTTATTTTCTGCTCCTTTTTTATTTATAATAATTTGTTTCCTTAAGAAAGGCAGCAAGATGACCAGTTTTGAATTTATGATCACATCGCAACTGTTATTGCAATGGTTAAGATTTGTCACACTTTGTGAAACACATAATACAATGAAACCACTCTTCAGATTTTTTCCCTGATATTATGCACATCTGAAATAAGCTCAACTTCTTGGAGCCGTATTATATCCTCGCTTGTAACAATTCTGAGGAATTCAAACTAAGAAATGAACATCCTTTCTCTTTCCTCTCACCACTGCTCAAGTCCATCATCCTCCCTAATGCTGGTCCTCTCTCATCTCCAAATTTTTCCATTTCTTGAAACCGATTTCCCTTTAACCCTCCCTTACCCTCCCCTTCTTCCCCACCATGTTGCTGCCCCATTTAAGTCTTTTCGGTAGAGTAATCACTACTTGAGGATGACAATCATCTATCGAAATCAGTTATCTTGCTTTTCTTTAGGGAGAAAATAAATTTGGTGGAAATAGTGCAGCTCAGAGTTTCATTATTTCTGTGATGGATTTCCACAGCACTTCGCCTGATACTGGGAAGTTTATTATAAAAGTATCTGTTTTGTTAGTACAATCAAACCTTGGATTGGGAGTATAATTCCCTCTGGAAATGTGCTTATAATCCAAAGCGATATCCCTATAGGAAATAATGGGAACTCAGATGATTCATTTCAAAACTTAAAAATATTTGAGGGAAGGAGTGATCACATGATGCTTGGCTGACAAAATGGTGTGTACATAATTCATGCGTTGCTTGTATTGCAAGACCATGCTTGTATGTCAACTTAGCTTGTATGTACACTTGTAAACCAAGTTACTTGTAGACTGGGTTTCACTGTTATAAATATTGTTTGTAATATGAATTTGTTGGCTGAAGAAGTAGGAACAAACACTTAGTAATTTCCAGAGAAAATGTTTATTAGTGACTAGTTTCTTCTTATTTTGGCATACTACATGCCTGTCTAAATGTAGACATCATCAGGCTGATAATGCCTGTATGTAGATGAAAGCAGTCATCAATAGAAATATTTTCTCTGGAAATTACTAAGTGTTTTTTGTACTTCTTTATTATGGCTCCATTCTACAAAGTAGATAGAGCTTGGACATATTAGATTCATGAATTTTTTGGGTTGTATTTTGGTGAAATGAAAGAGGAGATGAAGGAATTTTTCCTCTATCAAACAACACAGTTGAAGCACACTTCTCAACTGCATTCCGTATGACTAAGGTTGATTATAAAATCATAATTTTTGTCTTTTTAAAAGTTGAAAGTGTTTCTTATTGACTACAAAAATCTCTGTTAGTGTTATGCAAGCATCATAGATAGCAATGAAATTAATGAAGAGTACTGTGGTTTTATATGACAAATTTTACTAACCCAAAATATAATGCATTGAGTCAAATTTAGTAGTAGGCTAGTTTAGGCTGTAGCAACAAAGTGTTAGTGTCATTAACAATGATTCATTTAAAATCCAATTAAACAAATACATTGACGTTTAAAAATATGCCTAAAATTGCCTAAAATTCTTGATGGCTCCTGATTTACAACAACTTATCATTCTGTACAGCAGAAAGTTATATATTTTGTACTAAAATGAACAATTGAATTAATATCATCCCTTTTACTCATTGCCTGTAGTTTGTATCCAATCATTGATAGAGTGTTATTTTATCTCCTCTGTTGACAGAGCAGTCACTACTTCTGTGTTATAACTCTATAAATAATCAGCCATTTCTTGAAAGAGTTTTAATCTGTTCACTAAATCTTTGCAGGTTAGAGTGAGAGCGAAGATGGCATTTTCTCTCTCTCTCTCTCTTTTTTAGTGAGCCAATAGGGAATAGGACAAAGGACTGCCTCCCATTATCGAGAGCATGCATTTCTTATCCTAGAAATTTGCTCTGTTCAACACTAGCAAAAAATATAAAGTTAGTTGAATCTGTTAAAAGTTTTTCAGTATTGAGTGAAAGTAATACCAAAAATAACAGAGTGATTTATTTTAGGGTAATTACTAACACAATAGCAGAAAAACCAAAAATGTCACAATTCAAAGAAATTCTCGATTTCTTTCCTAGTTTTGTTTGAACGAGTGCCTTAAGTTCTCTAATTTAAGAAACAAGGAATTTTTAACATCAAATTCTGCTTAAAATCATTATTCTTCCATTTATATAACTAATTTGGGAGAAAAACGTTTTTGAGGAAAATGTTTAATAGAAATTAACAGGGAAGTAGAGAAATTTTGATAAAATGTATCAAAGAATGTTATCATCAGTTATTTTTCATCTTATTTGTTCTGGAAAATATTTCCAGTGAGAAAGTTTCCGAGAAAGTATTTAATTGATAAAATTAATAAAAAAACCTCTGAGTTTATAAATAATATAAGAAAAACAAACGTCATTGCAGTTGTTTTGCTAAATAATTATTTGTGGATTCACTGTTATAAGTATCTTTGAAATGAAAATCTTTTGTTTTGTTGATAATGTAAAACTTTTAAATGAGATTTTACAAATAACATTATTGTTTTTAGTAAACTTCTAATGGAAGGTAATGACATATGTTGCATATTTTCTACAATAATAGTAAAGTCAACATAAATGGTAGAGTTTCATTTAATATTGTATTATTTATTAGTCGAACTCCAGATTTTTGTTTCCAAGGGAACACTTTTGATGAATGCATCAAATAATTCTTTAGCTTGACAACTGAAACAATATTTTGCTTTCTGTGGCCCCATGCTGGGTAAGGGGTTGCAAATTAGTCTTATTATGGAGATTTTGCAGTCCAGTTGCAGTAGGAAGGGTCAGGAGCCCTACAGCTAAGAATCAGAGAGGGTCAAAGAGTATCTCTAGAAGCTCTGCCTCTGTTTAGCCACTACTTATACCTGTCTCATTTATTCACAACATTTCTTGGTTTGCATAGGTAAATATCTATTGTTTATATATGACATCGGTTGCAAAATAGTTGTCAGTCCTGTATCTTTCTTGCATGTTCATTCCCTGAGTTTTAGTAATATCACCCATCACATGATATTATTTATAGCCATCAGCGGTTTTCCCTTGATCCTGAGTTTTAGGATATTTTTATCAGAGAGACTAATCATGTAGCAACTAGATTTAGTTTTATAAAAATATTTATGCATTGGTCAGTCTATGAATTAATACTTCATTTTTAAAACTGTCCTAATAAAATATGTCACAAGTTTTTGCTTTCTTTTGTAACATTGATGTTTGATGATGATTGATCATTGAATGATCTTTGTTTTAGGGTGCCATGAAGTCAATCAATCAATCTTACAAGGAGAATACAGCAGCTATTTCGGATTTGGTTTCAAAGATCAAGCCTGATGCTGCTGAGCTGGCAGACAAGATTTCTGAGATCCAGAAGATTGACAGGTAGTTTTGAGTTAGTGCTTCAGATTCTTGGCAAAAATATAAGAGTGCTATTCATTAACATGTTTTGGAATATTTCAGAAACCTCAGGGAGTTGTATAAACATCAACAGGCTTTCTACACTGACAAATTAGGAGCCGGAAAAAACATTCCACGCCAGCAGTTGATTGACACTGAAAATCAGTTCAACAAGAAGAAAGAAGAGTGCATTGAGAAGATCAATGCTATTGTAAAATCCATGCAGTAGGGTCTTTGCATTTACTTAATTTGAATATTCTGCTTGCCAAAAATCAATGAAAGTTGGAGCCAGGAAACTATTAAATTTGCAGACAGTGTATTTCTTGTGTTATGATGAGACTTATTTAAGTGACACGAATGTTCTTGATTGCAAGAACTTATTTTTCCACTTGCAAATACTTGGATTTACCTTTCTTTGATTGATTTATGGTAGTAGTTTTGTTGAGATGAATTTCCTTTTGAAATAATAAAACAATAATTTAATTCTGTCCTTTCATTTATGATAAAATAGTCTATTTTTAACTTCAATTTTGTTCTAATATATTTTTTCTGACACATTTTTGCAATGAGAGGTTATGGATAGTATCTTCTACATTGTACCTAAAATTTTTATTGCTTTTAAGACAGTTTTTTGTTGTTTCTAGAATTTGCATTTTAGTATTTTTGTGTTGAATCCTACTTTGAAGTATGAATCTTTGGATTTCATCTTCTAAAATTTGTTCAGGTTTTTGCTTACTATTTACTGAAAATACATGGCATGTATGTGTAATTTTGGGTTTAAACTTTATCTTTTATCTGACATGAGCTTAAGGTCAGAACTTTCCTAAATCTACTTATATAGAGAAGCTAAAATACTCTATATTTAATGAAAGAATATTAATAACTAGAAATT
Source organism: Ladona fulva (assembly GCA_000376725.2). Classification (NCBI taxonomy): domain Eukaryota; kingdom Metazoa; phylum Arthropoda; class Insecta; order Odonata; family Libellulidae; genus Ladona; species Ladona fulva. Next base: position 714,054 of record KZ308376.1, read on the forward strand.
CATCTCCGTCTTACTATAGAAGAATTCAAAAACTTGGAACGTTAACTATTGGTAGTTTATATGTTGTTTTCTTTCATAATTTGCAATAATATAGGGCATCATATTTCAATTAAAGTATGTAAGCCTTGAGAATATGATCTAAAAGTATGTCTTATATCACTTTGCTTGGCATTTCATTAGTCCTGGGAGATGTAGAAATGCTTGTCTCAATTTCTAGTGGTGAGGTCAAATGTTTGTTCATAGATTGTGAATGTTTTATGCAGAGCCATGCCCAACCTATCTTCTAGCTGGGTGCAAACATTATTTGCTGCTTTTAAAATGAAATTTTGTCAGAAAAATTATTTTGTAAGACTTTAAAAAACCAGTGTTTTATGACTTTGTTAAGCTTACATCGGTTGCAAAACATCAGTAATAATTAATTAAGTGTATTCCATAACCCGACATAGTTTTCATTATGATTTAGTGGTTTACATTAATTCTGATTATCTTAGTGGCATCATCCACTAAACAAAACAAAATCTGGAAGTGTCAAAGAACATGCCAAACTATTTCCAAATTAAGAAAAACTCCAATCAAGTCTCTAAAAAAATTATAATCTTAGACCTGAAGATGTTTTACTATTGGTACCAGAGAATCTTTTATTGATTCCAATATTTTGATGAAATCCACTGCACAAATATTCCTTTCTCATCTAGAGTTATCCGAAATTATTTCCTCTAAATGTTTTTTAATCATCATTTTCACACAATTTTTCCTGTATAATTTGTGTGTATCACACAAAACTACAAATAATGTTGGTGTAATAGTAATAATAGTTGGTTATGCTTCTGTCACTGCCCTTTAGATGCCGCTGCCTGGGTGTGATGCACCCATAAGATGGTGAGGCTATGGTTTTATGTTTCCTTGTCCCATATTTCCTTAACATGAGAGGCTTTTGTGTCAAATAGCTTTCTGTAGATATTGATAAGATGTTTTTATTGTATAAAGCTCATCCTGGATTGTGGGAATTCTCATGAATTACTATTTTGGAGTTTTAATATTTCTATGACAGAATCTAAATTATGGGAGACTATCATAATTTGCTGCTTGAAAAATTCTTGGGGTGCCTTAGTTCATCTTTTCTGTTATTGATTTCATTTCTGACACTTCTATTGAGTATTTATTGTTCTTTGCTCAAAACATAGATTTTTGTTGTCATTTAGGAAATCGTTTGCATAAATATCATTTTCATTCAGTATTTTGTGCTAAAATTATCACAACTTGAAGTTATATAGTAAACTTAGTAAATAACCGTATTTTCTGGTAGATAACCCGTGTGTTATCTATACAAAAACTATAGAAAAATGATAAAAATAATAGTGCGTGATATACAATGGAAAATCTTGAATATTGAACTCTGAAACAAATGACTAAACAACACACGTCATATGTTGCGGAAGTCACGGAGTTTATACTCACGTAGGGCAATTTTATTTCAACCAAAATATTGTAAATGTTAACATAATCAAATAATTCCATTCTAAATACAAGAGTAATTATCATAAATATTACAGTAGAGAAAAAAAATTCTCATCAACATAATAACAATTTTGAAATGCACGTTATCAATGCATTTATCACAGAAGAAATTTTTGATATAGCTGTTATCTATAAATTACCACAGAGAAAAGGTTTATAAATGCGTGTTATCTAGTAGGTGTGTGTTATTTACCAGAAAATACGGTAATAATGATGTGGCAACCTAAGTACATTTGATACCTAATATTTAGTTAAGAAATCATTAATTCCTTTTATAACTGTAATTAATACTTTTAGGTATTGAATTTTCCTTCAGAGTTGTTCTTGTCGGTGGAAATTTGTATATGCTTGCTAACCCATGCCAGGATCCTTGTTATGAAAAACAAATGTATGAATTGGGTTCAAGGAGTCTCCCAGTTTGTCTTCCTTCTGTTAATTTCCTCGTATACAAATTCTCTTCTACAAATTTCAGTGAATTTCCCTTGTTTCATTTGCTGCTCAAATAATGTTTAGAGGAGCTCTGACTTATTCTATGCATTTTTACTGCAGAATATAAATTGAGGTAAAAGCAGATCGCATATTATCCTCTTTTATTATTATTTTCTCTGCCATCAATGGATAGAAATAGGAAACTCTTTGGTCCAAAGCTAAGTTGGTGAACCTACTTTATCTCCATTAAATCATCTTAAATGGAAGGTATCAATTGTTATACCAATGATCTCTTTTCAGATACTGCGGGAGTTGCACTAATCTTCTTGTATTAAGGTAGCTAATGAGTTGCTTGGAAGGATGTCTATTTCTTCAGATTTCAGTTTTATCTTCTATGGTTATTATATCTTTTATTTATCTTCTATGATTATTATATCTTTTGCAACCTTAAATTCTTGAACTTGATTGTTTATTTAAATCTCAAATTACATAATAAATATCAGGTTCTTGATACCTTTATTCATCATAGTATCAATAAACAGAATAAGACTTTTCATACTGGATGAAGCAAGAGAGTTCTGAAGTTAAAGTGATTAAATCTGATAAAAGCATCAACTCAGGAAGTGCTCAAAAACACTGAGTTAAACAACTATTCAGATTGATCTTATTTTCCATGTGAGAGATGAAGCAGTGGAGAATAATTTGTGAAGGAATGTTTGAATTGTTGGACAGGATGTGCTGAATCACTTTAAATTTAGAAAGTTCTAATGTGTGCAGTGCTAAAAAAATTACATCTATCCTGGAAGCTTCAACTTAGAATTATACTCTGATATAGTGAACTGTCATATCTATATATTGTCAACATATAATTTAAAACATCTGTAACTGGATAAGATGGCATAATAGAAAGTTCTTGAATGCAATATGAAAAGGCATTACTTCATGGAAGGCAATAATAATGGAAATGAAACCTCTTGAACACTTCCACTGCCAATTTAATTTTGTGACAAGCTTTGCTAGTGAGCTAGCATCATTAGGCAATGATAATCTTTCAATTCATGAATATATATGCACAAGTAAAAATTGGAGGGGGAGGGTGGAAGTTATGGTAAGGGTCAGGGTGCAAAGAGTTAGTTGGGAAGGGGAAGAAGGGGTGATGAGTTGGGAAAAACGTGCTTGTTAATTGAAATCCTATTCTTTTGGAAGCGCACAATTTCCAATTCTTCCAGGAGGTCCAAGGGGCTGTTTTGATAATTTTGGTTGAGGCACTTAGACTGGAAATTGCCCCCTCCTCCAAACAAGTGCCCCGCAAAGTTGGACATAGGAGACCCTCTTTGGAGACAGTAGATTATGTTCTGTTGCTCGCAACCTCAGCTTTCATCCTGTTTTTCCAACGTATCCTGCTTCACCCTTTCCTTACAAAAGTTTATACACCCAGCTACACTCTAGAGTTCCCTTTTTGTCTATGGAAATCCTCAATCACCCTTCAGTGTTAAAGGATGTATAAAACCCTGCTTTCAAGTTCTCCAGTAGAGTATTTCTTAATCGTTAAGTAACCTTTCCAAGGAACAGCAATCATCTCCATGAGATCTTTGGGATTTCCCTAGGTGAAAGTTCTTCAGCCCATTTTTTTCAACTTTTCTTGAGGATGATGTTGATTTATGTTCTGCGATAGGGCAGGTCCTCAATCTTCCATGCTTCTCTGTCCTGAACCACCTTCTGTGTCTTCTTTTCATCTTGTAGTAGCTCTTGTCTTTCTTGAATTGAAATCTTGATCTTGATTGATAACTTGATCTCATCCACCATCTGATATGTCCTCTTCCTTTCCTTTCATTAACTGTTCCTTTTAGCTCATTCAATAACAGGCAGTCCCTTCTCAACCAGTGTCCCATCCAATTTATTTTCATTCTTCATTCCATTCTTTTTTCATAATAATGACATGAGAATATGATACAATTAAATTAATTTTATTCTTTTTTGTGATACTCTCCTAAGGAATTATTTATGAAGGATATTGTTTGATTAAAAACAATGATCAACCATTATAATCTGCCCCACAACTTGAAGTTACATGGTACCTGATTTTCGATCATTTTTAAGCACATTTAAAGTGTTTACTTTCTAGTAAGTCTAGTTATTACTGCTTGATTTTTAATGATTGTTTGTTGTATTAATCTTTTCCAACCCTCTTTAGTTAAATTTCAGAATTCTACTTGTGTCTTTTACCTACCAAGCATTTTCGTGGAATTTTTCATCAATAAAAGTATGTCAAATTAAATGTTATGTAGATTGTCCATTCCATATATTGTAATCTGATAGCCATACATTATTTTGATGATCTATAAACAGTACCTGGCCATTTCTGGAACCTTTAGAGCATAATTATAATCACATGGTATATGGTCAAATAGCGCATACATATTTGCGTGCTCTGAGAAGCTGAACATTTCCCCCTGAATTTCTTAATGGCTGGGTAGTGACACCTTTTCTACAATGAGATCTTTTCCTTTGGAGTAACAATCATCTTCTTTAGATAGATTCTTTTAGAAGTTCTTTCTGGAAACCGTTTTTGATTTTGTCTACATATTCTTAATTGATACAGCATGTAGTTAATATCAAACAGATTATAACTTTGCCATAACTTAAGTGTACAGCTGAAATCAGAATTGGGTGATAATTTTATCAATGGTTATGTCATGATCTGCTTTTCATGAAGATCACACTCTGGATTCCACAAACATTCTAGTTTGACAACTGCAGCAATTAATGCATCACCATCCATGATAATTACAACTAAAATTAAGTGATAAACAGGTTTTATGATATATAGTGGAGGGTATAAGATAGAAACCACTAAGCAAAATGCCAGGAGGAACCAACATGACAATTCATCTCAAGATTTACCGAGCGACTCACTAGGTCACCTAGTGCCCAGTGTGGCTAGTCCTGAATGTTCTAAGCTATTTGTTTACTAGGATTGTCAGGTGAGACATTAGGCAACTAGATGCTAAGCAAGACACCTTTGGTCTAGCTTCAGCCTTAGGAAGATAGATCATAGATGTACTACGTGGTTTGTGGAGGAGTGGTGGCATCTTAGATGAATCCTCCAGAGCACACACTGTCCCATCATAGTCTCATAAATCAAATGGAAGATTGTTCTGTTGTGGTAGCTTGGTTGCTTCAGAGCAACTGTCGAAAAAGTGGGAGATCCAGGATTGACTTCTGAATTTGTTACTTACATCTTGTAATAATTATTCATTGTGCTTAATCGCTATAATTTTAAGCAGATCTGAGTAACCTTTGCTTCAAGATTATTTTCGTTAATGAACATGTTTGAGATTTTGGCATTTTACACACTGCTTGTTTAATTAATCGCCCGTATGATGGATTTCAGTGAATGAGGGAGAGTCAAAAAGTAACCTTAGCTCTTTAGCTGCAGATGGTGCAATTTTTCCCACAACTGTGTGAAGGAGAAAAGTAATGGGAGTATTTCTCCCTTTGGAGGCTCAGGCATGTCTTATTTATCTCTTATAATCCAGGCAGACCTTTTTCCTAAGGGTATTGTCAGTGGTTATTGTTGAGAAATTCTCTATTGGAAATGTAATTACCAATAATTTATTTATTTAATAAGAAAACTTTATCGAATGAGCAATCTTTGTTCTTTTTCTTTAGTTTCCTGATTATTTTGATACCAAACAGTTTAGAAAGATATTGATTATTAACAATAATGAATTGGTTTATATTAAAAAATTTTTAAGAGAAGGATGCATTACCAAACTTGGAAAAGAAAATTTTGAATTTTCTCATTCCAGAAGAATAGGTAAAAATTAGTCTATGGAGCTTCATTGAGAGGCCAAAGAATTAAGAAAGGACGAGGAGTGGCAAGAAAGTACAGGTCAAACAACGTTTTTCCCATTGTTGTGTTAGACAAATGTACAAATAATGTTCCTGCAGTGAAGAGGTCAACATGAACATTTTTGAATCAGATATAGATTCACTATGGCTTAGTGGTATTGTGTTTTCGAGTATGGAGAATACTTCTGTACAGTTTTACCAGTTACCACCTGAAATTTGATGTAAGCAGACCTGGTGCTGGTGCCTGTAGAGACGTACCAAAGAAGAACAAAACGGAGTCATCCAATTTTTAAAAAGTTAAGGCATAAACCAGTTGTTATACACAAAAGAATGGTTAAGCAATGTAGTGAAAGTTTTTTGTCTGTACAATAAGTGTATGAATGGCACAGGAAATTTTAAAGTGGAATTGTAAATGTGATTGAAAAACTTTTGTATGGTTTTATTAGCCAGCAAGGAACAATGCACATATGCCCAGAGGATTAAATGTCATCAGCAAATTGTATTATAACCTTCTTTAGAACTATTTGCAACCCAAAATAAAGTCCAAGTTATGTAGTTATTTTCAGTTCTAGTGTGCTGTTGCAATAAGATAAGGAGGATCACAAATTATTGGATATGTTAGTCAAGAGCTGATTATGCCTTCTTACATGTCCAATCAAATTTGCTATTCTTTGTTCTACTGTTTTTAAACAGGATCTTTTTTTCTCATTATCTATCAATTTTGCATCTCTTTCTTTCTACAGCTTGTCCTTGTCATTTTCCTCCTGGTCTAATTCTCCATGTGGACCATAAATTTCCATGCAATGGTCCTAAAGATCACAAGTTTTTATTTTCTTTTTTTTCCCACTATTTGACTGATCTACCTTATGGTTAGCACACTTTTGGACTGCTTAAGGAGGCTATTGCTGGCAAGGACTTTTCCACCAACACTGGTGGTGTATACATGGCTGGTCAGTAAAACAAAGTCCCATTCTCACAGAATCAAAGCACTGTAGAAGCAGTGTTACATATGCATTGAATGTGAAGGACTTTGTTGAAAAGTGATAACAAGTGTTCATATGTTTGTATTTGTATTTTGTTGATGAAATATAACTATGGATACCTTTTGCTCCTCCTTTGTATCTTATAAAAATTGCCATGTTAATGATTTTCCTGTTGTTTTCGTTAATGATCCTATATTGTGTTATGGATTGGTTTTACAGAAAAGAATACCTTTGGAAAGCATATTTTCTGTAACGCATGTGCATTAAATGTGTACAGTACATTTTTGAAACCATTCTGGATTTACCCTAAATGAAATTATTATAAAAGGAAGAAATATTTTTATTTGATAATGTGATCAAATGAAAGCGTGTGTAACATTTAAGTAAAAGAAGCAAATCCTGACTATTTAAAATGGGTAATAGTAAGAAACTGAGTTTTGAACTCTCAGAACTAAGTGAGTTTCTTGAAACATTCCAAAAATATAAACATTTGATCCTCATAACTTACCCATGCACGTTGACAATAAGAAATGGAAATGTTTTAATATTTCCTGTTTTCTGTTGTTCTTGTTTTTGATGGCTGGAAACCTTAAAGTTAGTTAATTTTTTGACAGCTGTACTATTGAAAAAAGCCAAAGAAATAAATTTAAAATATTTATTTAAAAATTTAACCATAGAAAGAAAGGTTGATGCTCATAGTATTTTTTCATTTGCTCAAAATTTAACAGATGATAATTGCTTGAATAGAGTAGTATTCATATTATACGTACAATCCTTTTAGCAGTGATTCATAGAAACCAATTCACTTCAATAAATATTTTGAAAAACAAATTCAAATTGAGCTGATACATACACATTGTATTTATAATTACTCTCATCTACTTGTCTTTAAAAGTTTCGTCAAGAGAACAAATCTGCTACTGATGGAATAAAAATATTTTATTTTAGTAGCTCACTATCAAATTTTTGTCAGTACAAACATCAAAAATGTCCCACTGTCACAACTTATCAAAATAGTATATATTCAGTTTATTATTCTGCTTTAATTGTAAAACAATATAGCATCATCACAGAACTGTTGGTAGGCCCCCATCGCAGATCCATCTGCATTCAAGAAGTTGTGTTGAAATCTGTAAAGAAATAGAGACAGTTAGAGTATAGCAGAGAAACTTTCGCAAAGAGGAGGTTTGGGTGAACTGTACAGTCAGAAAGGCAATTCAGTTGTTGCAATTAATCTAACCAAAGTATGTCAAGGAATCATAACTATAGCAAAAGAAATACATTAAGAATATTTGCTTGTCTCTTTACTGATTTCAAGAATATAATTTATATAT
>KZ308376.1:722213-749265 GCA_000376725.2 Ladona fulva
ATATATATTCCTTAAAGAGATTAGAATCAGAATTATTACAAAGGAGCAACAGATTACTAAAAATTTACTTGAATTTATGGGGTACATGGATTAGCCAATAAAAGTGCTGCGTGTTTACAGTTCTCCACATCGTTCTTTATGTCATCCATAAGCTTTATTTTATTCACGAGGGATGACTTGGGTGTGTTAAGAGAGATTTCTTGAGTATTCTTACCTTTTGTTGATTTAACCTCCAAAGGCCTGAGCGTTGGCACTGGCGAATGCGTTGGGACCAGAGCTGTAACTGGTCGCACTAGCCACGGACACTCCTTTCTTTCCATTCATTGGTCGTGAGTGGCCGTTTGCAGGTGCTGTGCGAGAGTAACCATTTCCGTTTCCATTGCTGGCGTGGTGATTACCATTTCCATTGGCGGAATATCCGTTACCATTCCCGTTTTGAGAACGGGAATAACCATTCCCGTTTGTGATCTTCGAATAACCATTGCCGTTTCCGTTGCCATTTGCCGGTTGCGAGTGCCCATTTCCATTACCGTTTGTGGTTTTGGAGTATCCATTGCCGTTTCCGTTACCATTTGCTGGTTTTGGGTATCCATTTCCGTTACCGTTTGCCGGTTGTGAATACCCATTTCCGTTACCGTTGGTGGTTTTGGAGTATCCATTACCGTTTCCGTTACCATTTGCTGGTTTGTGATATCCGTTTCCATTACCGTTTGCCGGTTGTGAATACCCATTTCCGTTACCGTTGGTGGTTTTGGAGTATCCATTTCCGTTTCCGTTACCATTTGCTGGTTTGTGATAACCGTTGCCGTTACCGTTTGCCTGTTGTGAATGCCCATTTCCGTTACCATTGGTGGTTTTCGAATATCCATTTCCGTTTCCATTCGCGGAATGTCCGTTACCGTTGGCCGGTTTTGAATACCCGTTCCCATTGGTTCCTCGGGAATGTCCGTTTCCATTACCGTTTGATGAATATCCATTTCCGTTTGATGAATACCCATTACCGTTTGACGAATATCCATTTCCGTTTGTGGCATATCCATTTCCGTTTGTGGTTTTCGAATGTCCATTGCCGTTTCCATTGGTGAAACGAGAATGTCCGTTTCCATTGCCGTTGGACGGACGGTAATGCCCGTTACCATTACCATTCCGATGGTTTCCATTGCCGTTGCGTTGGGCACGTCCGTAGTACGCGCCGCTGTCTTGAGCTCCTCCACCGTACACCATGCCCATCACGGTGCCGTACCCAGACGGGCCGTAGCCGTTGCCCTCCGCGGCTCTCTTCCCCTCTTGTCCAACGAACTCCAGACCTTCCTGCACGTCTCTGGCTTCTCTTTCGGCTCCCTCAACTTCGCCATCTTCTGACATCTCCTCGAATTCGGAGGGCAGTTCACCGAACCCCACCGACGCCGCCATCACAGGACTACGACGATCTCGCATTTCTTTCATCATAGCTGCGGAAGGGGAGAAGCATTAACATTTTCAGCAAACCAATCTGTGATAGGCTGAGACAGTTCTTTGCGGACACTATTTCCAATAAGGGGCATTTATTGTTCGAGAATGAAAAAAACAACTCCAGAGCTAGAGCTTAGAAGATTTTAAAGAACAATCAATACGCAAAATCTTCCTTTTTGCGACTCTATTGGAAATTTTTTACTAATTTAAGTAACGAATCAAATAATTCATTGAATACTTGGATGCACAGGTAGTGAAATATCCCATATACTCCTCTAGAGGTCTGTTATCAGTTGAATTTGGTTTATCACTGGAATTGAATTACCTGACCCAAGACTTAATTGTCCCTATTGAGGAATTTCCGAGTGCCGTGATTGCTATGCAATTTCTTGCTATGTTATTTCTTAAATAGTATAGTATCTTTTATGGTATCTTAGATAGTATCTTTGTAAGAGTTACGTACCTATATAAGTTCATGAACGTTTATGTTAGAGGGATCTCAAATTGAAGCATGGTTTCTTGGCATTCTTCAAGCATCGGAGCTCATGTCAATAACTACAGCTCTTAAAACCTCCTGTATCGAAAGGTCGTCGAGTGATAACTTTCGATAAAATGCACTAAATATTTACACAGCTTCTGTTAATGGCCATTTATGATGACTGCGTGATTTTATTTATTTTTAATATAGGGCTCGGAGAAGTATTTCTCTTGTCACGTATATCGCGACACATCTTTCCTCCAATAAAGAGAACATTTCTATCGTATATAATTCGTAAATAATTGTTAAAATCGTATTTTTATAAACATCAGTGATATTCAATCAGGGAAGAGAAAAAACTCGGATGCACAATTTCCACACAAGTAATAAGTGGAAGTAATTAAGATTCGTTGTTATAAAATAATCAGAAATCGTAACTTACAAACTTAAATTTTAGAATCGGAGTTCTCAATTTGGGTATTCTGTCACCGTTCAGTCACAGCAGAGTTCATTACTACAGTTATCGTCAAAAAGCTAGATTTCATAAAATATTCTACGCAAAGGCACAAGATCATCCCTTTCCGAAGAAGGATCTGTTAAAAAAATTTTTAGCTCTCATTTTCTATGAGATATCCTTCAGATTTAAATTTTTACTGTAGAAATACGTTAGTTTCTAGTTATGTCATATGTCCAGATAAGGGTTCTTTCCACTACACTTAAATGCAGCCAGCGTTTCTTCGAAGAAATTTATTAATTTCGAAGATGTAAAGGTGATATATTCACGTGCTCCTTACACTTAGCATTATGAAATCGAGTGATTGTTTATTGCAAATAAATTTATCAGAAAATACATATCAAAGATTCCAAATCTTTTTGAACAAACCGGTACCTAATAAACCAGATTATGCGATAAAATAAACCTTCCTACATGCTCGTTTTTGTCTTGAAATCATACCAGACCAGGAGCATTTTATACTCCTTTATTAGTCTTAGAACGAGAATCGTTCAGTTTTTCGCTATATTTTATTTTTAATGCGGGTATTTATCTAAACTATCGTGTACAATTTACGGAGTGAATTTGGAAGTGTGAGGATTCGGATTCAGTTGAGGACGCAAATGGTAGAAAAGAGAGAAATATGAGCAATCTCATAAGAAAATGCAGTTTCACTAATCCAAGGGGAATTACGAATTCAACAATAGCGTGAAATGGAAACTATGATTTTTCTTGCTTTCGGATTTTTGTATCGAATACTTCGTATATTTTTATTTTTAATGCTTTAAAGCATCCTTTTTGCTAAAATTGCTTGTGTACAGATCTAAAATTTACGATGATTGGAAGTCTAAAAGAAATATCAGCCTGAGAATGGATAGACCAGCTACAGCTGGCTTTGGTTGGAGTAGTAAAGCTGGAAGAGGCAAAACAAATACAAAGATACATTCTTACTGTATAAATTTAGATTTTTGGGTTTCACTAAATTTAGGAAATTTGACGAGGCGTATATTTTTCAGCAATTAAACCATATTTCCTTCAATATTATGGAACCCGAGCCTGGCTAAAAAAGTTGTGGCTTAACGAACAAAACATGTTGTTTGCCAAATGTTTGTGAAATGGGAACCTATAAAATAAAATTGTGCTTCACTAATTGCGATTTTCAGCTAAACTAAACTCCAACCACATATTCCTTCAAATGCAGTATACATTATGCTTCGCTTCCAACCGTAGCAGTAGCAAAAGTGCTTCGATATCTAAAGTCATTTCGCACGTAGGCCCCCACCAGGAATCGAACCCAGGATCTCTTTCACCGAAGTTGAACGCGTTGCCCACTTGGCTATCCGGGAGCCCTGGATAAACATTTTTAGAAAAAATCTAGCCAACGTAACTCCGACTTCATGAGCATTCTGTGGGCTCAATTTTCAAAGTATTTGCACTGTAACAAAGAATCTGAAAAAATATGACTCTGAATAAGAATCTGAATATGACTCCCTAAGGGCCTTCAGTGAAAAATCGCTGCTTTGCTACAGAAGTGAGATCGCCACCCACCGGGAGATGGAAGAAAACGTTCGGAAAATACCAAGAGAAACATAGTAACATCGCTTCTTCTTGTTCCAGTGCCGAAAACGGTTCATAATTTTCTAATCTACGGACATGTTCCCGACGTCTTTTCGATCTAGACGAAGATTTTAAACCTAGGCTCAGGATGACCAAATAGCAAGGCTTAAAGGAAATCACTCACCTTCCTGCAGCAGGGTGCCGTCCATGGCGTAGATGGTGGCTGCGGCAGAGACGCCGAGTAGTCCCAAGAGAAGTGAGAGGACGCGCATCTTGTGTCTTGTGGTTTACGCTGGAGGTGAGGAAAGCCCGGAAGCGTGGGTGTACTCACAGCCTCTGGGATACGAGTCGTGGGCAGTGTGTTGCCGGGTCCCGCGTTCGGAGCCCTCTTATACCAACGCGGCAGCCCCCTCCTCCACGTGTCTGCGGTCCATTCCGGTGCACGTCCAACCATTGTGCCCGAGACTAGCAAGTCAAGTAGCGAAGGGAGGAGGGGAGGGCGATTCTCGGAGACGGTTCCGGTGGCGGATATTCTGAATCTCCGCCAATGATGCGTGTACTAGAGCTGTCTGGATCATCTGTGAGGAGCGTGCCTTGCGGAGGGCCCGCCCCAGCGCGTCACTCGAGTCTGCGGCCCAAAGTTGGACGCGTTTCATTTCTCTCCCTTCTCTTGTGGCGTGCTTCGGCAGAGACCACTTGTCCTCCTCTAAGAGCGATCCTCTCCTCCGAAAGAGACCCGCAGGAAAGGCGCTCGTTACAAGTGAGCCACTCGGTGGTGTTTGAAATCCCTTCGGAGGAACTTAGTGAGGAAGATTGCTGCTGCCTTGGTGCTTTCAGATAGTCTCGATTAAGTTGTCTGGAAATTTTATTTTGGTACGTAATTCTTCGGCGAGTTTAATTCGTTTAGAGTTGCAGATCCATTATTTGCTTCCACAAGGGTAGCATCTTTGTAACTAATATCGAGATTACGCCTGAAACTGGTTCAGTTCTTGGATAGTTTTTACTAATTGCGATGTTTAGTAGAACACGTGAAGGTTAGGTTTCGCGTAATTTGTTCTTCTGGAGGAAACATTTAACACTCGTCTATAGGCGTTTGAAATCCGATTCGTCCAATTTCATTCCCTCGCACTTTTCAATTTCCCTTCCTTTGAGTTGAATTGTTCACAATTTTGCTTCCTTGAATACAGGATAAGGAAACATATTGAAATAAATTATCATAACTTTCTTTCTAGTTTTGAAGTAAATCAAGTTGTTGTCGAGGCTTCACTTGCTTGAGCGTTGTCAAGTTCTAAGACTCAATTTTCTTTAATCGACAGTTCCATCGAAGTTCTCGACAAATGATATTTTCTTCCCAGCTGATCTGCTTATATTAACATTTTTCCGTACCAAATCTTAGTCTTTGGAAAACATCTCATATTTTTCCTAGGTTTTCATCTATTAGCTCCTTATTATAAAATATCTTTGGTTTCTTTACCACCAGAGCACTGATTTTAACACCGTTCTACCTAGCATTGAATCACACCGGAACGAATGTTATATTATGCAATTTTGAAACTTTTTGATCATCGTTTTCACTGGAGTTCCAAATTGTTACCCAATCATTCTCTTTTCTCTCACGTAAAGATGAATGGTATCAGTTCAGATCCGATTTCTGGAGATTTCTCTTCTTTTGGTTCACTTATTCCATTGGCGTGGTAATACAATATCGCAGTATTTGGCAGATGTGTCAAAATTTAAAGACATATTTCAATTATTTGGTCCATATATTGGGAGAAAGTCTGTAAATGTTCAGTCCGGCGTCTTTTTAATAAGGGAATTTGTTACTTCGTTAAATAGTGTAGTTTTTATCAAAATAATTAATTTAATTTCATCGTAAAGTCTCACGGGTGAAAGAATTTTGCGTTAATGAAATAAGTTATTAGGTCTCCATTTTAAGTTCATTAAACTATTCATATCGGTATTCACTTGTCATTTGTCTAAAAAATCCGTCATTATAGTTTTTTTCTTACACTCTGAATGGATTCGTAGTGTATTATAATGTTTATTTTTGATCACATTCACCTTCTTCGGTAGTTATCTTCAATAAATCTGTAGTATTTCGCTGTTTGAGTGGAAGTAGATGCTTCGGTGAATTATTGAAGTGGACCTTTGTGTTAATTTTGCTGAGTTACTTTGATCCTCGTTGCGAAGGGTCTCCGTTATGGCAAATGTTTACTAATCTCTAAGGTAATTACAAATTTCATCGATTAATTTGTTCGCTTGAGTTATTGGGTTTATTACCCAGTAACATCCTTTAATTATAAGTTTTTTTGAATTTCAATTTTATCTTTATTAAATTGCATTATTCTGAACATATTTTTAGTTCATTTTTAAGTTGTTACGGAATTACTTTGAATTTAAGATAATTTATTCCTCTCTTTTGCAGGATACGATAGTATCATTTTCGAAAAAAACCGTTTAAATAAATAATTAATATTGAGATAGAAAATAGTTTAACGGTGGATCTCAGATTTTTCTTATACATACAAATTAATATAGCCAACTTTATATACTGAATCGTTATCGAATCCTTAGTAGCTGAATTAAAGTTATTTACTTTCCATCATAGTCGAAATATTGTATTAATTTCCTCTGATTTATGTACATACTTATATACTGTGTATTGATACGAACCTCTAAGGAAACGTATTCCTTCGCAAGAGAGTCGACGTGAGTTTAGTTTCGAGAATGATGCTACGAAGCCAAGAGAAAAAGTTTCCTCTCTATTCTCTTTTTAAAATTATTATTGTCTCTTGGATTCGTAATTTTATTATTGCAAAGGAACGTTGGTAAAGAGATATCGATTTAATACCGACTGTGAGTGGAATCGGACAAATCGGACCACTATTGGAAACGCCTTCAGACGAGTGTTAAATGTTTCTTTCAGGAGAACTTGCGAGATCAGAGAAATCAGCGAAAATGGAAAATCTTACGCGCACAATCATCTTGAAAAATTTCCAAGTTTGTCAGTTTTAAGGTCAATAAACATTTTTGTGCTTTTATAAAAAATACGAAAGCAATTTTTCATTTGTAAGGAAATTATTTATTTTGTGATATTGAAGCGATACAATTATTGATGATAGACTAGACAGAGTCACTAGTTTTTGATATGAAGTCTACACTTCTGTTTCTTGCTTTTATTATAGAGAGGCTCAGTTGTGTTCCCAGTCGATAGTAACATCTTTAAATAAGCTGAAAAAAGAGACCAGAAGGTAATGCGTACATCAGGGGGTAAAGTAATGGAATGAACATTTATTGAGAGTGACTATCAGTTCTCACCATCATTGATTACCAGTGAAAGCCTGTGCCTGGCTCCTCGCCGCAGAATTAGGGCCACTGCTGAAGGTTCTGGCGCTGGCAAAGGCGGCACTCTGAACCTTATCTCCTAATCCAGTTTCTTTATCTTGGCTACCACGACCAGCATCGTGCTCAGCGGGAGCGTGTCCGTTGCCGTTTAGTGGTTCGTGATGCAGGGCTTCGTCTTGCTGGGGAGCCTCATCTTCAACAGCCTGTGGTTGTCCATCTTGTGTTACGCTCTCGACGTGCTCTTCTCCTTCTAAAGCTTCTGGATGTTCCTCGGCCTCTACTGGTTGTTTGTCTCCATTCCCATTTTCTGCGATTTGTTCCGGTTGGTGGTGCTCAGTTTCATCAGCTTCAACTGGCTGTTGCTCTCCATTTTCTGGCTGTTCATGCGCATCCTTATGTTCTGCTTCCAGGTTATCGCCTTCAGTGACATTCTCTTGTGGCTGCTCAACATCTTCTCCCTGTTGCTCGCCTTCATCTTGCTCCTGGTGTGCGCTCGCATCGTCACTTTCCACCAGGGGGTGCTCACTCGTTCCCTCATTCTCTTGCTCGTGTTCTTCGTTTCTTTCTTCATTTATCGGCTCAACTTGCGCATTTTCTACGTCTTTTTCAACGTCGTGTTGACCATTTCCTGCATGGTGGCCATCTCCACCTTGAGATCGCCCGTTGTCACCGTTCGTGGTCTCTGCTATGTCCTCTTCGAACCCCTCTTCATCGGCCATCTGCTCCGTTACGTCCTGATTTCCTGGTATTATAAGACGATATCAAACAGTACGTTAAGTCTCAGATGAAACTTTTCACAGAAGCTATTTTGTAGTTAAAAACATACCGAAACTTTTTACAGAACAATTTAAATGTTAATTTAGGTTGGTGCAGTGATTGGCAGCTCGTCTTGAATGTAAAGAAGTGCGTCGCCATGTCTTTTACGCGTTCTTCCAACGTTACCCGCGCACCGTATCATATTTCAGGACCCCTTAGAGTTCGTGAAATATCATACGTTTCTAGGAATTACGCTCGATAGTAGTTTTTCCTTCAAAGAGCATATTCGAAGTGTGGTAGGAAAGGCGAATGGGATGCAAAGGTTAGCCAGTAGGATTCTGAGGGGATGTTCATCGAGAGTAAAAGAAATAGCGTACTTTTCCCCAATTCGACCTCTCCTCGAATATTGCTGAGCAATTTGGGATCTTCACGAAGTAGGATTAGTCTCCGATCTTGAGATGGTTCAACGTAGAGCGGCTAGAATTGTCAAGGGAGATTTTAGATTAGACAGTAGTGTTTTGGCTATGATAGAATCCCTCGGGCGGACTTCGCTTAGAGAGAGAAGACTTGATTACCGACGTAAGCTTTTCGAAAAGTTTATCACTATGTATCTCGTCGACTTTTATTGTTATTCCAGTGCCCAAGAGAAAACTAAGAAGCGATCCAGGGAAGTGATTTCCAGGACGGATAGTTAATTTTGGTCGTTTTTCCCGCGAAGTATTAGAGAAGCTAATAGCAGTTAGGGTATGATAGGACTATCGGTGTTTTTACACCCCCTGCCACACGCCATTGGCGGCTTGCAGCGTTTAAATGAGTTGTAGGAGGGCCTCAGTGCGAGTTTTAAATTTCTCTACATGTTATCATTCTGCGCTGGGAGGAGTATTCGATAAAGTCAATGAATATTAATTTACGAAACTCTTTAGTAGGTAGTGGTATGACGTAAGATTTTCTTATTGTAGATTTTTTTAGCCAATTTGGGTTTATTTGCGATACGCTTTTACATGAAATGCATCGACGTATCAAGATCGAGCTGCAGATTGGATTTCAAAAGGCTGAACAATACATACATATACACGCTAATATATAAACAATGTAGCGTTCGTCTATCATATAATATACATATATGTATACATATGTGTGTGTGTATAAATATACATATATGTACATGACATACGTACTAAATTTTACTTACCATCTGTTGAACGGTATAATTAACGTATATTCTCTGGTATAATACGTATCCAAGTTTTGGAAATTACTCAGGGAAAATAATAACGATATTGTAAGAAGCTAAACTGAAGACTTACGAACAAACAACGGTAATATCCACGGATTATCATTTCTTTTTTACGACTATTTTCAGGTAGACATCATGAGGCATCGCAAATATCAGAAACGTCTAGACGAAACTAGTTGTAAAACATTTATATTATGTGGAAATTACTTAGTGTTTATTCTTTAGTATAGCTCTTCCGCAAAGTAGAGCTTGGGCATTTTAGATCCATTGTAAGAAGCATTCTGCTTGCCGTGGCACACGTGTCCGGACTGGTTAAACAATTATTAATGACTGAATACGGAGAGGAAGTTTACCGATACGGGGAAAACTGAATCACAGCTTTAAAATGTATGCTTAAAGTATAATTTATACTTATCTCTGCGAAATTTCCTTGACGATAATGCATTTTAGATCGCAAATCTAAGATCCACTAAAGTCTAAGGCGCACTCGATTTTCTGAATCTCTAAAAACGCATAAAATGTGCGTCTTATGTTAAATTCGAGAATAAACAGCTCACGTTACAGCATAAATATTACGGGTCGATATAGGTATTACATAATAAAAAGTGTATCATTGTAATCTGCAGAAAAATTGCAGTTGTCGATTTATCATCCAGCCAAATTCGAGTACCTACCTAATATGTGGAATTGAAAAGTGAATCCTAATTTCGAGATTAAATAAATAAACGACAGAAACACTTTAAACATGATTTCTTTTCAAAATACTTCCTCGTGTGAAAAATGACTTAGGGTAGCATTACATTAAACATTAAGTTGCTAAACAATGAAAATATTTAATATTTAAATTGAATTAAAATCCTTAATATTAACATTAACGAAAATATTTAAAATAAAAATTAATACAAAAATATTTTCTGTAAACTGTATCTATAGATTCTAGCGTACCCAAAACAGATTGCGAAACAAAATTTTCCGCAGTCTTTGCTACTTGCCTTCCTGAATATCCCCCACTCGCATGATGTAGATGTTAGCTGCGGCGGAGACGCCCAGTATCGCAAAAAATAAAACGATGAATCTCATCTCTGATAGTTGTGGGAGTCTCACCGGAAGTAATGGACTGATGGTAAATCTCTGGATGAACCTGTGTGTGTGATGTGAGAATCCAGCTCCCGCAGCCTTCTTATACCCCAAATATCGTCGGAGTCCCCACCACCACCTACAGGGGGTCCACTCCCACGTATGTCTATCACTTTCGTCCAAAGACTGACAAGTAAGGTCGGAGGTCGTTGGAAAGGAGGTCACTGGAATATACTCGTGAGTACTATTCGTGATCGCCATGGGAGTGGTAAGGGAGGGAGCAGAGGGGGTCTTCTTCGAAGAGGGACGACACTGAGCTTTTTTATACCTTCCATTTGTCAACGAACTTGAAATCACGTGTGTGCGTCTTTTGGGGACGAGGGCTTCTGCCCAGAGCTTCTTTCGTACTCTCGAATCTTTCTTCTCCCATTCTTTAGCAATTTCTTCCTCTTCTATTGTTTGAGATATCGGATCCTTAATGTTTAGTCTCTTAAAATTATCTCTTTCAAAACCACGTAATGTTTTCTCTTTTTCTCATCGGCGTTGGCCTGGCATTGTGTCACCTTCCGAAGCGTTATCAGGTGAGGTTAATTGTATTTTTTTCATTATCAACTGTTTTCCATCTCACTCTATCTCTTTATGATATTATCCTATCGAGATGCGGAACTGGTTAGGTTAGGAGCGATTACGTGTTGCTTGACGCTACTTTACGAAAATAGTGAGTATTCTCTTCGCACAGTTTCAGGTATGACGTGTCGTTTTTACTAAGTCAAGAATTACGGCATGGAATTGCTTCAAACATTTCATCGTACTTTATTCTCTTCTTATCTTGTTATATTTGTTCGCGATTATTATTACTTATGACGAAAAGTGAAGCGTTCCCAACGAATATGTACGTACATTGTTTAGGGAGCAGGGAAATAGATTTGAGGCTGAATTTAAACGCCTTATAAATGCGAAGAAGAATAGAAATAGCTACTTCAGGTTATTTCTCTTCATATCCAATTGTTACAATTTATCACATTATTTGTTTCAGGAATTTTTAATATTCTTCATCTACAGTTTTGAGAAAAGATGAGGGTTTTGGGTAGTAGTATTGTTAAAAGTGCTTCGACAGCTTAGGTCATTTCGCACGTAGGCCCCCACCGGGATCGAACCCGGGACCGCTTTCACTGAAGTCGAACGCGTTGCCCACTTGGCCCGATGAGGGTTTTATCGAAGTGTCTTCGTAGTAATTAGTTTGAGAACATTAATAAATTAAGATTTTTACTTTCGTAAACTTTTATGATCTTAGTTGCGTGTTTTCTAAAGAAAATATCGCGTTGAGGCATCCACATAATTTTCAGAATGCAATTTATTCATTTGAGCTGGCTATTTTTTCTTTTCCTTATATTTAAAAAATCTATATTAATATTACATGTATGAAGCATTCAAAAAGTTTTTAATTACGAAATACTTATCAATTCTTCCTAACTTGTAGCGTGATCCTGGAATACACAGCTCCATTTTTAACTTCAAAGAGAATCCGAGAATGGGGCAGAACCTTTCTATTTTCTAGTCTTTATGGTTTTAATAAAGTTTCTTTATAGTGTTGATCAGGAAAGGAGTTAACTAGAGTAAAATATTTATATTTTTGTATCAAATACTTGGTGATCCATTATTTTTTTTGACCTAGTCTCTCATTCTTAGATTAGATGGAAGAGGAGATTTTTAGTCTCAATCTCGCCCATAAAGGTGATTATTATTATTCTTAAGGCCGATTCCATGAGTCACGGAGGCTCACGGATTGCTCACAACGAATTATTAAAGCCAATATCTCTTACGTGTATCTTGTCTCATTTACGCTCTCCTTTTAGGTAATGAATCATCTTTGTTATTGTGTGTCTAAATTATGGTACGATACCATTTAAAAACTTTGGCTTCTTAAATGATAAAGGCTCATCTACATGAGAAGTAGGAATACCTTTAGATGTAAGTTAATTTCTCGCGAGAATAGTGTATTTTGCATTCCCAATGATATAAAAATTTCGTTAAAAAACTTCAATATATCCGTACATTGTTAACCCGAAAACAACCGCTTTACTATTAAATCCATCATCGATGTTAAGATTGATTATCGTAGTTTTTATCAATGTTTAAAATATTTTTTGATATTGTCATCTGTGTTAGAGGTTTAAAAACACTCCGTAAGCCGTCTTTCGGCAAGCGGAACTCGCGTGTGAGAATTATTTCGATAATGACTACAAAAATCGCTTTCCTATTATAACGTAACTCCTACATTTACTTACTCTACACTCTTGGGCGAATGCCAGGAAGGCTTCAAATTAACAAGTTATACTTCCCTCCAGCGTTGCCACCTGGCCAAATGGCCAAATTGCAATGCAAATTTTAATAAACAATAATAAATTTATGTACATATAGATTCCCCTCGTTTTACGAACTTAATTCGTTTCTCGATAATTTGCTTCTCGAAATCTAGTTTTCTGTTACATATCTTCGGTCTCTTCGGTTCGTATTTCGAAATAAAGTTCAAATGTAGAGATCAAAATGGAGAAAGGAAAATTTTGTATGCCGAAAAGTGTGAAAAAATGTGGAGTGGTTGATGATAACAGTAATATATTATCAAAAAAAATTTCATTTTTCATTTCCGCAACGAATCAGTCTGTTACTGAATAAAAAAAGGTTTTTGGTGGTATCGATATCTTCCGCTTCAACACCGGAAATACCGATTAGCCATTCTTCAGAACAAGCGATTTGCGTTGAGTCTCAGAATTTGCATTATTTAAAGAGAAATTGATGATCGATTGTATGTTACTCTTAATTTTTTTCAGATGTTAACTTTTCCCTCGCATTGAGAGAGCTGGTTGGAGAATCTAAGTGAAGGGAACCAAAAGATTTTCTACAGATTAAAATACGATGAAAACTACAACTATTACTTCTTTGCCTCCTCGACACAAGGGATGGATATCAATGAGACGCTGTATATGTCGCTGACATGAAATGGGAAAAATCAGAAGAAACAAACAAAATCTGTATCGATACGAATGATAACCTTCCCATATATTGAAATATTGAAATTCATACCAGAAAACCATTCTTAAAACATAAGTTTGCTCCATAATTTGCACTTAGACGCATGGGTGGATTTATAATTAGGCGAAATAGGCCTCATCCATATGATGACCTCAATAAGACTGCTTATGAACTCACAGTAATGAACTACAAATTGTTCTTGTTGTTTGCTTCAAGAAAGAATATTATATTTGATGAGTAAATCGATATAATGTGTTTTAGAATAGTATATAACATTATTTATGGCACTATATAGTCTAAAGTCTGTCCATTACAACATGCAATTCATAGAAATATTATTTTGATTTAAAATTTGTTTATATATTCTTGCCGTAGAGAAGCGAATGAGGTTCGTAAGGAATGTATATTTATAAAAAAATTCGAATTTTTAATCTCTTAATTCCTAGTGGGGCCTCTTTGCGCCTAGGGCCTCTGATGGCTTAAATCCGCCCCTGCTTGAAGTGTAATGGTTTAGCCTTGCCTCTGTGAACTTGTGCCTCGTTGGCCTCAACACTCCAAATGGCTAACAGTCGACTCAACGGCGATATAATGTAATTATTCAGGTTAAATTTGTGCTTACAATATCAAATTAAAATTTTCACCACAACAACTTTATGTCTTAAAGTTAAAATTGTCGAGAAATGAAAATAAAGTTCATATCTGGGGTCTATAGCCATGTGGGAAACGCGTTCGACTTCGGCGAACCCCGACATCGGTGGGGGATCACGTGCGAATTGACCGCAGCTTTCGAAGCATTTCAAAAAATTATTAGCCATGATTACTTGTATATTTTCCGAAAAAATATGCAGCTATTGTTTAGAGGTCTTTTAAATGAACATTTTGTATTTATTACTTATTAGAATAACTTGATTAAGTGAAATGAGGTATTAGGCATCTGCAATTTGCATCAATTTTCTTGTACATACCAACACTTGTCGTTTGTTAGGATTTATTTTTCTATGTTTAAGTTAATTGCAGTCAATGGTTTTCGTTTATCATTGTAATATGTTATTATCATGTAATATCTCCAGAGGTTAGATGGAAGAGGAGATTTTTAGTCTCAATCTCGCCCATAAAGGTGATTATTATTATTCTTAAGGCCGATTCCATGAGTCACGGAGGCTCACGGATTGCTCACAACGAATTATTAAAGCCAATATCTCTTACGTGTATCTTGTCTCATTTACGCTCTCCTTTTAGGTAATGAATCATCTTTGTTATTGTGTGTCTAAATTATGGTACGATACCATTTAAAAACTTTGGCTTCTTAAATGATAAAGGCTCATCTACATGAGAAGTAGGAATACCTTTAGATGTAAGTTAATTTCTCGCGAGAATAGTGTATTTTGCATTCCCAATGATATAAAAATTTCGTTAAAAAACTTCAATATATCCGTACATTGTTAACCCGAAAACAACCGCTTTACTATTAAATCCATCATCGATGTTAAGATTGATTATCGTAGTTTTTATCAATGTTTAAAATATTTTTTGATATTGTCATCTGTGTTAGAGGTTTAAAAACACTCCGTAAGCCGTCTTTCGGCAAGCGGAACTCGCGTGTGAGAATTATTTCGATAATGACTACAAAAATCGCTTTCCTATTATAACGTAACTCCTACATTTACTTACTCTACACTCTTGGGCGAATGCCAGGAAGGCTTCAAATTAACAAGTTATACTTCCCTCCAGCGTTGCCACCTGGCCAAATGGCCAAATTGCAATGCAAATTTTAATAAACAATAATAAATTTATGTACATATAGATTCCCCTCGTTTTACGAACTTAATTCGTTTCTCGATAATTTGCTTCTCGAAATCTAGTTTTCTGTTACATATCTTCGGTCTCTTCGGTTCGTATTTCGAAATAAAGTTCAAATGTAGAGATCAAAATGGAGAAAGGAAAATTTTGTATGCCGAAAAGTGTGAAAAAATGTGGAGTGGTTGATGATAACAGTAATATATTATCAAAAAAAAATTTCATCGCACCACAACGAATCAGTCTGTTACTGAATAAAAAAAGGTTTTTGGTGGTATCGATATCTTCCGCTTCAACACCGGAAATACCGATTAGCCATTCTTCAGAACAAGCGATTTGCGTTGAGTCTCAGAATTTGCATTATTTAAAGAGAAATTGATGATCGATTGTATGTTACTCTTAATTTTTTTCAGATGTTAACTTTTCCCTCGCATTGAGAGAGCTGGTTGGAGAATCTAAGTGAAGGGAACCAAAAGATTTTCTACAGATTAAAATACGATGAAAACTACAACTATTACTTCTTTGCCTCCTCGACACAAGGGATGGATATCAATGAGACGCTGTATATGTCGCTGACATGAAATGGGAAAAATCAGAAGAAACAAACAAAATCTGTATCGATACGAATGATAACCTTCCCATATATTGAAATATTGAAATTCATACCAGAAAACCATTCTTAAAACATACGTTTGCTCCATAATTTGCACTTAGACGCATGGGTGGATTTATAATTAGGCGAAATAGGCCTCATCCATATGATGACCTCAATAAGACTGCTTATGAACTCACAGTAATGAACTACAAATTGTTCTTGTTGTTTGCTTCAAGAAAGAATATTATATTTGATGAGTAAATCGATATAATGTGTTGTAGAATAGTATATGACATTATTTATGGCACTATATAGTCTAAAGTCTGTCCATTACAACATGCAATTCATAGAAATATTATTTTGATTTAAAATTTGTTTATATATTCTTGCCGTAGAGAAGCGAATGAGATTCGTAAGGAATGTATATTTGTTTATTTTATAAAAAAATTCGAATTTTTAATCTCTTAATTCCTAGTGGGGCCTCTTTGCGCCTAGGGCCTCTGATGGCTTAAATCCGCCCCTGCTTGAAGTGTAATGGTTTAGCCTTGCCTCTGTGAACTTGTGCCTCGTTGGCCTCAACACTCCAAATGGCTAACAGTCGACTCAACGGCGATATAATGTAATTATTCAGGTTAAATTTGTGCTTACAATATCAAATTAAAATTTTCACCACAACAACTTTATATCTTAAAGTTAAAATTGTCGAGAAATGAAAATAAAGTTCATATCTGGGGTCTATAGCCATGTGGGAAACGCGTTCGACTTCGGCGAACCCCGACATCGGTGGGGGATCACGTGCGAATTGACCGCAGCTTTCGAAGCATTTCAAAAAATTATTAGCCATGATTATATTTTCCGAAAAAATATGCAGCTATTGTTTAGAGGTCTTTTAAATGAACATTTTGTATTTATTACTTATTCGAATAACTTGATTAAGTGAAATGAGGTATTAGGCATCTGCAATTTGCATCAATTTTCTTGTACATACCAACACTTGTCGTTTGTTAGGATTTATTTTTCTATGTTTAAGTTAATTGCAGTCAATGGTTTTCGTTTATCATTGTAATATGTTATTATNCAGGATGGGCAGCAGGGTGGGCAGCAGGGTGGGCACCAGGGTGGACAGTAAGATGGGCGTTATGGGGTGCAGCTGGATGGGCAGCAGGATGAGCACCAGGATGGGCAGTAAGATGAGCGCTGTGGGGTCCAGCAGGGTGCGCAGCAGGGTGAGCAGATGGGTGGGCACCATGGTGAGCAGCAGGATGGGCGGCAGGGTGCGTTGCAGGGTGAGCAGCAGGATGTAAATCAGGGTGGGCAGTAAGACGGGCACTGTGATGGGCCGCAGGATGAGCAGCAGGGTGTGGGTGCCCATTGGCAGCATGATGAGCTGCAGGGTGAGCTACAGGGTGGGCAGCATGGTGTCCGTTAGCAGCAGGGTGGGCGGCATGAATGGGAGCGTGGTGAACAGCCGAGTTGTGGTGTCCGTTTGCAGCTGGATGGGCGGCATGGTGGGGATTTGCTAAGGGATGAGCGGAATGCTGAAGGTGTCCATTGGCGGCTGGATGTCCATTGCCATTGTGTCTCGATGTTGCTCTTCCGTTGTGATGATTTCTATTTCCATTGTGATGGGCTGCGGGTGTAACTCTGTTGCTCCTTCCTCCGAGCAACACTTCGAATCCGTGGCCCTCTTGGTCGTGGTGTTGCCCCATCACTGCTCCGAATCCAATGCTCATTCCGGGGGATTGGGGATTTCTACGTACTCTTGCGAGCATCTCCTTCATCATCGCTGAAATTTCATTCATTACGAGAAGTTGAATGGAGGTTCTCTCCATACCATTCTTCCAAAATATATTAATTAAAATTACATACTAAAGTTCATATTTGTGAAACTTTTCGTTACATTTTACAAGGTAATCTAACTTTTTTAATGCTATTTGGAAGGGGTTTTTTTCTCGAAACGAAATCCGAAAATCACAGGATTAATATTTACTCGTTTAATTCCAAGATTTTGGTTTAGCTTTATCCTCAAAATATATTTCTATATTCCTCACCAAAGAGGCGAAAATCAGTTTCATGAGTAATAAATGAGGAAATGATTCTCGTCAATGATTATCAATAAAGAATATTGGATTTAAATATATCTATCGAACAAAGAACTTGTTTAGTAGGTTATGCCAATGTTAAAAGTTACAGATGAATAATCGATATGCTATTACTAATGTGTCTACGATAATGAGAGAAAAATTTTCATTCAAGTTCTTATTTGTAAGTGAGAGAAGATGGCTCACGTTATACCTTCATGAAAATCCTTGCCGTCAATTTCGTAGATGTTGACTGCGGCGGAGACGCCGAGTAAAGCAAGTAAGATAGCGATTGCTCTCATGTTTGGTGGTGCTGCTGCTGCCGATGGCCGTGGAAGGGATGGGTGGTGTATGCACAGTTGGAAGGAAACTGTTAGTGATGTGCTGGGTAGAGTGATCGCGGCCCTCTTATACCCCCAACGTCGTCGGCATCCCCTCCATCGACTGCGGGGGGTCCACACCCACGCACGTCCATATGTTTCATCCGAAGACTGACAAGTAAGGTCGGAGGTCGATGGAAAGGAGGACACGGGAATCTTTTCGCGCGTACGTTGGATATTCGTAATCGACGCGGGGGGTGGACGGCGGTGGGCGAGGCGGGGGGCGGAAGGGGGCCGAACGAGGGCGTGGATGTTTGGGATGGATGCGCCAAGGGTTGGGCCCGGGGAGCCGCCCAATCGTCATCACATTCGACCTCACTTACGTGACTTCGGCACCTAAGGACGCCACCACCACCAACTCCCCTCTCACTCACTCTCTCTTCTCTCGCCGTCTCTAAATCTGCAATTCCTCAGTCCAAGTGCGAACATTCCACGAGCCGCATTCTCCTGTGCTGTTTTCTTTTTCGTTAGTTCCATTGCCTAGTTAAACATTTTTATGAAATTCATGATATTATTGTGCAAGATCTTTATAATCGTGCAAATATATTTATTCAGATCCTTTGAATTAATCTGAAATATTAATCACCGTCGTTTGTAGATTAATCTATCCGATGTCTCTAACGCCCAGAAGGAATGCATTGTGAAATCAATTCAAAACATAATTTTGAGTATTTTTGTTGAATTGTTGAAACTGCGCTTCCCTGTAAGTATAAAACTATGAAATCCACAAGAGGGCTTAATTGTCGATAGAAATTTGTCGTTACTTTTACAAAAGTAGCCAAAGTCTAACCGTAGACGACTCGAAAATACTCTTGCAAATTTTTGCCTTTACAAAATTAAAACTGATTTTATGAAATTACCCAATAATAGTTACACAAATCCGAGACAAGTTTTAATGGAGATAAATAAAATTTTTGGAGATAAATCGAATAAGGATTCATATCTTGGTCGTGGAATATTGTTTTCGATTCGAAATTGCAAGAAATCTGCCAAAAAAAAGGACATTTTGTAAAATTTCCTTTAATTACACGCGGAATTTGGGTTGAAATATAAATAAAAGTGAGCAAATTACAGTCTTTTTGAAAAGGAATGATTTGCCATTCCAGCAAAACAATTACGATAACAAAGTAGCGAAAGACGACTATGTTGAGGTGTTTCATAATCGTTCCGATTTTCCAAAGGATAGCTATATTTTGATTTTTCACTATCAAAGGGACCAGGAAAAATCAAGACATTTATCAGAATCGGTAGAAAGTAGGGAAAAAAGTTAGTTAGGGAAAAAAGTTAGGATATTTCAGGTAATTTAAGAAAGAGTCAGCCATGCATATGAACAAAGAAGTTTCCGCGGTGTGACTTCAGGTCGTCCTCATGTGGCATAGTTTCAGGTAATTCTTATTGCAAAGCTCCATAATATTAGCTCAGTAAAATTCTAGAAAGATCTTCTTAGGCATTCAGTTTTTATTTATTACTTTGTATTTTATAGTGGTGGATATTTGTAAAACATAATAGTAAATAGTAATTATAAAGAGGAGGAAATGGAAAAAAAATAGATCGTTCTTCAGTGAAAAACACAATTTTTTGTGCATAAATCCTTAGTTTATAACTGTATCAATATTATCGGAAATATATTGTAAACTAATAAGCCCGTATCACAAGGGGAAACTTTTGAGGGCCAAAGTCTAACGTCATACATCTTCATGTAGCTATGGTCTAAGTTTATCTCGACGGCGGGCAGGCGGAGCAAGAAATATTACGTGTTTTGGGGCATGGGGAGGGAGACCGATCAAAGCTGATCTGATTAAAGCTACACATCTTTGATTGGGAGTAGAATTATTGCATAAAATCGATGGAATAAGCCGTGGCTTTGTGAAAATCCTTAAAATTAATGGTTAAAATTACTACACATAGTTATTTTAGCCATTAATAATACTATAATATTTGCCAACAGAAAATATTGTAAACTGAAAAAATCTAATCCCTTTAATTGCATTTAAATCAATATTTATATCACCTCTATGAATCTAAATATTATTTTTAATTCATAGTTTCACCTCAACCATGTCAAAAAAGATTGAAAACTCATTGGATTATCTGTCATTTGCTTTGATCGAGTCACCTCAAGAGAAACGACGTGCCACGACGTGTATCATTCACGAATAAAGCCCTTAAGCCCACTCGGCTTCAGGAGTATTTAAATGCCAAGAATAAAATCCTGACGAAAAAAACAAGTCAGATGACTAATTAAAAGGGTCTTCGTGATAATCGAAGCAGATCAACAATTCCAACAGTCAGACGATCAACATTCCAACGATGTTTAAGAAAATCGACAGTAAAGTAGAAAATGGTTTTGTCGCTCAAACCAAATTTTGGAAGTTATTTTAAAAACACACAAGTTACGTAACATTGGTGAGAAACTGATCATTCCAGCTTTAAAAGTAGTAATTTTGACGGCGACGCATCAAGATCCTGNTTTTTCTATGTTTAAGTTAATTGCAGTCAATGGTTTTCGTTTATCATTGTAATATGTTATTATCATGTAATATCTCCAGAGGTTAGATGGAAGAGAGACCATTTTGGCCAAACCTCGCCTCAGGAGTAAAATAATGCTAATGATAATAACAATAATCAATAGATTTGTAGGAAAAAACATTGCCATTTAAATATTTTTGTTTAATTCATCTTTAAATTCATATATAAAACAACCTAAGTGAATTTCTGTTGCGCAATATGGCTTTCAATTTTTTATCTGTATCTATCCTGTTATCAGCATCACTTAATACTTTTTTGTTTATGGATTGGTGGTCTACAGAAAATTTTCTAAAATTAGATTACATTACCATAAGACTGCCTATTTGATAATTTATTATTTCATTTAAGATTCCAAGACACCAAAAGCAAAAGTTTAAGCGGATGGAACGACTTCTTCACTGCTGAATTTCCTTATTCTAAACGAATTGTTAACGTTTGTATCACTGTATTCTGTTCTACTTCGAAAAAATGTAACATTTGTCCAGTTAATAAATTATCATCAAGAGACTTTAACGCCTTTATCCATGGTGTATTATTTTCCCTTGCAGAGTCCTATTTGAGAGAGAGCTGATTGTAGTTGGCCAACAAATTACGCACCAAAGCAACGAAGGTGTGTGATCTGAAATATAGTTTTATCTTTACGAACTTTAAAATGGAAAACGAAAAGGAAATCGATTCTACGATTCTATTCTTCCTTCTATCATATCTTGATGGATGTGGCATTTTTATTCGTGTTTTGGTACAAGATATAGTAAACTTTTTCTTTAATTTAATTTCGTCTTAGTCTTGTTCAAGGCTGTGATAATTTGAACGAATCTGAAATGTGTGTAGGGAGACTGTGGTACGTTGGCCATAGGGGAAGGATGGTCCAGTCTCTGTAGTTCACAGACAAGGCACTTTGAGAGTACTGTAATTTAAGGTGAAGAATGGCAACATTGTTCTTCATCTTCCACAGAAGGTACAGAAGTTTTACGGTTGTCGGAGCATATCTGGTGGGATAACGTGGTCTCGTCGAGTATATCCTTAGAGTAATTTTAGACGGATTATAGAAAGTGTTTTGGTTCTACACTGTTCGATATTATTGCTTAAGGTAAGTTCTAAGTTTAAAAATTATTTCAATATGAAATGTTAAGCAAAATATTTTGTTAGGTTCAGGAAATAATGATTCAACTTCCAAATACGGTGGGGCAGGTTGGCCCGATGCAAACAGGACCCAACGTGCCCCGTGCGCGCATAGATTGAATAAATCGTTTACAGACAAGGAAATGGGTTTTAGGTACTTGGCACGATAAGGCGTGCACCTAGGGAAATTCCCAAGGAGAAACGTTTACATTTGTGATAAAATGTGCATTTATCGAAAGGGTTTGGTAATACAAGCCTTGTTTATAATTAAGTTTTGAATAATGTTCGCAGCAGTACTTACTGCTGTCGCCATTTTCGAACATGTGCGTTATTCTCTAGATCTCTTTTTATCTTGCCCTGAGCTAACTTCAAGCTCCTCTTTCTCCACGATGGACCGATTGGAAGTGATGCCCATTCTTCAGCTTAGATTACGGAGACATCAATTTTCTAAACATATGTGAAACATTTTAGCACCCACGGGCGTTGCTCAAAGGACCGTCATTGCTTAGTTTTCAATTAAGCCATATCTCTTATCTTGGCAAAGCAGTCCTTGATATTTTCTTGGAGAATGGAATCACGCTTTATCTTTTCCAGCGCACTGTAGCCACGAGCGACAGCCTTTGGACCGATTACTGCTCTTTTCTTAGATTCGTCAGCGTGTGATGCATGGGTTACAGTCAACAAACGGTCTATGACAAATAATGATATACCTGGCATAGTAAGAACGGCCCTTCCCAATGCTATAACTCAAAGTAACTTAATGACTAGTTTTCAAGTAACGAGTTTCTCTACTTTCAACAGAGACATTTCTTCAGAGTGCGAATTTTGAATGATACTGTTAGTAGTCACTAGATAAACCTACTGCAGATTAATTTTATTAATTTTGCCACCTCATATTGAATGCTAAGAAAAGTGTCACTTTTCCACTTAATCGGAACCGGAACTTTTTTTAACTATGAAAACCGGGACGTTGCGTTAAATTTAGTCTGAGTTAATTTCGTGTATTTTTAGACGCTCTATATGTACCACTTAAAGAATATTAGCGTTTAAACGTTTCCAATCAATCCAAATCCTACTTCATATGGATTCCAGACTGCGCAGGAGTATTCAAGAAGTGGTCGAATGAGGGAAAAGTACGCAATTTCTTTAACTCTAGATGGGCATCCTCTCAGGTTTCAACTTATTAATCTTTGCATTCTATTCGCCTTTCCTATAGAATCTGTTCTTGCTTAATCTATCCAAACTTCTTGGGATATTACTTATGAGTTTAACTCAATGGATGTTACATATGAGTATTGCTCCAAAGCTCTTTATAGAAATAGGATTACCTTAGGTCCCATTTTTAACTGGGACTGTTCGGCTTAGAGGAAAGGTTAATTTTCAATGTCCCGATATGAATGAAAAACTGCGATTAAGAAAACACGAGAGATCCAAAGACCTATAGAAAAAATGACTGAAATTAAGTGAACCTTGACACTCCTAAGACACTGACGAAGGCTAGAAAAATCATAAAATTAGATGTAGCAAAGTTTTAAAGCTACGACCCGGTTTTGTCCCGGTTTAACTGTTTAAAATAATTCAATATCCCACATTTTTGCTATCAGAATATGATAAGCCTATAAAGAAACCAATAAAATCTGCTACAAAAACAGGTTGCAATAAATCACTTTCAATATTGGATTCAATAGTTTGAGAAATTCATATTTCGTGAGAGACATACCGCATTCTATTTTATTGTTTCATGTGCTAGAGTGACCACTGAATCTTTCTGACTATAGGAACGCTTACATAGAGCAGTTTTGTGATAGAATAGTGCAGTATTCTTCATTTTGCCTGATATTCCTCTGCTAAAAGATAAGTATTCTTCTTTAACAGTCATTTTAAACATCAACTTACGTATAGAGTTGATTTAACACAATGTCAGGGAAAATTTATGGAGGTTAAGATATCTTTTCCGTTCGCTAACGTTTAAATGCACAATGAAACCCATAGATTGGTTCTATTCCATTCACAAAAAGTCGTTTCTTTGCTCGGTACTAGTGGTAGCCTTGTGAAATTAATTTATGATATATACAAGAGGTGCAACATCTGGGACAATATAGTTTATACTTCGTGATGAAAAGGTTACTGCCAAGGAATCGTTTTTTTGATGTGCAGGTTAAGAAAAATGTCTTAACTGCTGTTTAAAGATCTGACAGGGAGTCTATCAATACGAACCCTCACGATGAGAGTTTATTATTGGCACCATGACCGCTAGACGAGCTATTACGAGATACAAATTAGAAGTCAAATTTTACTTACCGATACCAAGAAAGAGAAATTTTGTTACAGCATGATAATTAATTCAATATTATATCCCGGTTTAATACCTTCGTCTTTTTACCTCTAGCTAGATACTATTTATAGAATAAAGGAATATTGAAAATGGTGAAAACACGTCACTCGCAACTATCATCTTATTTTTATTTATTACACTACCTAGTGACGTAAAAAGGTAAAAATAAACTTGGCTGTCACTAAAATATACATTTAAAAGACATCTGACGTCATTAAGCAGCTGGCAGATAGCTTACCATGTGACCAGTTCAAGGAATACTAGACTCTGGAATAACTGCTGCTCTGGTTCTCTGCCAGCTGTCTTAGGGCTTAAAGGCTATTTCAGATCTCTGTCTGGAGACTTCTTATGACATAATAGTGACGTAATTCATTGCCACTAATGCTAATAATTACAGCATTTCAAGAGATACGCTAAGGGAGTCGGAATCCTGGTACTTGGTGAGGATGAACTTTTGTAAAATCCATTTTTTATTCAGGGATGATTAGCGCGGAAATTCTCGCGTGAAAAAATTGTAGCAGAACTAAAATGTAATATTGTATTATATTTTTATTCAACCATTTTATACACCTTAGAAACGAGAAGTTTGATACCCTTGACTGGCACCGTACGGTGTCAGCCAGTTTCCAAACTCCAACATTCCTGAGTAAATATGCCCTTACTATCAGTTAGCGCTACAAAGATGACTTCTATACAACCCGGAGAATCCACATTATTTACATTAGGTCGGTTTTTATGTGTATTATATTATTTTTGGAGTATTTCCTTTAGCTACTGACGTATGAATGGGCTTGACTGCTGGCGACTGAGTTTGGTCCACTGCTGTAGCTGTTGGCGACGGCAGAGGCAAATCCACCGTTTCTGTTACCGCTTGGTTGGTGAGCGCCGTAACCGTTGAACTGGCTCGGGTGCGAGGGTGCACTACTGTGAGGGTGGTGACTTCCCTCCACGAGACGGGAATACCCATGTCCGTTGGGGTGTGAGCTTTCGTGCACTGGGTGAGCTTGGTGTGGGTGTCCAGCACTAGGCACAGCATGAGGGTGTCCGTTGGAAGGATGGGCGGGATGTCCATTAGCGTGCACAGGGTGTCCGTTTACAGCGTGAGGATGAGCAACCAGGTTGGCGCGAGCTGCATGACCATTGCCATGGTGACCGTTAGCGTGAGTGGTATGGGGGTGACCATTATTGTGTAGAGCACTAAGATGTCCGTTTGCTGCGTGGTGTCCGTTCACTGGGGCGTGCACTGCATGTCCATTGGCCGCTGGGTGGGCGCTGTGGTGGGCTGCTGGGTGTGCAGCAGGATGAGCACCAGGATGGGCAGTGAGATGAGCGTTGTGGGGTCCAGCAGGATGAGCGGCAGGATGGGCAGCAGGGTGGGCAGTGAGATGTGCGCTGTGGGGTCCAGCAGGATGAGCAGAAGGGTGGGCAGCAGGGTGGGCAGTGAGATGAGCGTTGTGGGGTCCAGCAGGATGGGCAGCAGGGTGGGCAGTGAGATGTGCGCTGTGGGGTCCGGCAGGATGGGCAGCAGGGTGGGCATCAGGATGGGCAGCAGGGTGGGCAGCAGGGTGGGCACCAGGGTGGACAGTAAGATGGGCGTTATGGGGTGCAGCTGGATGGGCAGCAGGATGAGCACCAGGATGGGCAGTAAGATGAGCGCTGTGGGGTCCAGCAGGGTGCGCAGCAGGGTGAGCAGATGGGTGGGCACCATGGTGAGCAGCAGGATGGGCGGCAGGGTGCGTTGCAGGGTGAGCAGCAGGATGTAAATCAGGGTGGGCAGTAAGACGGGCACTGTGATGGGCCGCAGGATGAGCAGCAGGGTGTGGGTGCCCATTGGCAGCATGATGAGCTGCAGGGTGAGCTACAAGGTGGGCAGCATGGTGTCCGTTAGCAGCAGGGTGGGCAGCATGGTGTCCGTTAGCAGCAGGGTGGGCGGCATGAATGGGAGCGTGGTGAACAGCCGAGTTGTGGTGTCCGTTTGCAGCTGGATGGGCGGCATGGTGGGGATTTGCTAAGGGATGAGCGGAATGCTGAAGGTGTCCATTGGCGGCTGGATGTCCATTGCCATTGTGTCTCGATGTTGCTCTTCCGTTGTGATGATTTCTATTTCCATTGTGATGGGCTGCGGGTGTAACTCTGTTGCTCCTTCCTCCGAGCAACACTTCGAATCCGTGGCCCTCTTGGTCGTGGTGTTGCCCCATCACTGCTCCGAATCCAATGCTCATTCCGGGGGATTGGGGATTTCTACGTACTCTTGCGAGCATCTCCTTCATCATCGCTGAAATTTCATTCATTACGAGAAGTTGAATGGAGGTTCTCTCCATACCATTCTTCCAAAATATATTAATTAAAATTACATACTAAAGTTCATATTTGTGAAACTTTTCGTTACATTTTACAAGGTAATCTAACTTTTTTAATGCTATTTGGAAGGGGTTTTTTTCTCGAAACGAAATCCGAAAATCACAGGATTAATATTTACTCGTTTAATTCCAAGATTTTGGTTTAGCTTTATCCTCAAAATATATATCTATATTCCTCACCAAAGAGGCGAAAATCAGTTTCATGAGTAATAAATGAGGAAATGATTCTTGTCAATGATTATCAATAAAGAATATTGGATTTAAATATATCTATCGAACAAAGAACTTCTTTAGTAGGTTATGCCAATGTTAAAAGTTACAGATGAATAATCGATATGCTATTACTAATGTGTCTACGATAATGAGAGAAAAATTTTCATTCAAGTTCTTATTTGTAAGTGAGAGAAGATGGCTCACGTTATACC